>PVIY010038979.1:0-23457 GCA_004026745.1 Myrmecophaga tridactyla
CAGCTCTACATTTTCAGGCAGTTCCCTCCAGCCTCTCCATTACATCTTGGATAACAAGGTGATATCTACTTAATGCGTAAGGATAACTTCCAGGATAACCTCTAGACTCTGTTTGGAATCTCTCAGCCATTGACACTTTGTCTCATTTCACTCTTCCCCCTTTTGGTCAAGAAGGTTTTCTCAATCCCTTGATGCTGGGTCTCAGCTCATTCTAGGATTTTTCTCAATCCCTTGATGCTAAGTCTCAGCTCATTCTAGGATTTCTGTCCCATGTTGCCAGGAAGGTCCACACCCCTGGGAGTCATGTCCCGTGTAGACAGGGGGAGGGTGGTGAGTTTGCTTGTTGTGCTGGCTGGAGAGAGAGGCCACATTTGAGCAAGAAAAGAGGTTCTCTTTGGGGTGACTCTTAGGCCTAACTTTTAAGTAGACTTGACCTATCCTTTGTGGGGTTAAGTCTCGTATGATGTATACTTTAATCTCAATGGTTTCCTTCCCTCTGCTCATTTTGTGTTTAGTTTGCTCTTTTTTTTTTCTAGTTTCTTAAAATGTGAAATTAAGTTACTGACTCAAGATCTTTATTCTTTTTTTTTTTAAATAGATGTTTACTGCTATACATTTCCTTTCTGAGCACTGCCTTCACTGCATCCCATAAGTTTTGGTATATTGTGTTCTCATAAGTATTTTCTAATTTCCCTTGTGATTTCTTCTTTAACCCAATGGTTGTTTAAAAGTATGTTGTTGAATGTCCACCTATTTGTAAATTTTTATACCCTCCCATTCATCCACATCTCTGTTTAAGTGTCACTTCCTCACCTGGTCATCACAGTTAAAATACCACCCTCCTCCCTGACCTGACTCAATTTTCCTTATGGCATTTATTACTGTATTTATTCATCAGCTTATTGACATTTTCCTCCATTTGGAAGAGATGGCAGGGATTTTTAGTGCTCTCTACCATCACCTTACTCTTTTAACATTGGTAGAGGTAGACACTTTTTAATATTTGTTATGTGAAAACACAAATACATAAATAAATGACTTTTGTTATAATGCTATTTATGATATTGAAAAAGTGGAAATAGCTTACATGTCAAAAAAATGGGACATGGTAAATACATTACTGTGGTTTCTAAATAGGATAACATGTTTTAGATGTATATAAAAATATCCATGAAATGTTAGGTTAGAAAATGCAGGTTATAAAATAGTACACCTTGAAGATCTAAATGCTTAATAAAATCTGGATGTGAAATAACAGATTAATAGTAGTTTATTTCTCAGTGTAGGAGTATAGGAAATTGAAGTATTTTTTGTTTACTTTCCTTTTCTAATTTCTGATCCCTTGTAAATAATTAAAAAGTTATTAATAAACAAAGAATTAATAGACAAAGAATGTAGGAAAGTGTGTGAAGCTTATTAAAGAGCTTTTCTATGATGTTAGCTAAAATGAAAGGAAGACTCTCAGTTAAAGTGGACATCTAAGTCATATTGAAGCCTTGTCCTGTAATAATGCAGATAAATTAGCTGGTAATGCAAGAGAAGAGATAAGCGGGTTTACATAGACTAAGCATGTATTTAATGTGTGCCAGGCACCATGCTAAATGTGTGTTGCCTATTAAGTCAGTGTGTCTCCATCCTGCCTGCACTTTAGAGTCACTTGGGGAACTTTAAAAAAATAGTGATGCTTGGGTAGTCAGGGTATACCTTAGATATTCTGCTGTAATTGTTCGGGGTGGCCTGGATGTTAGGTTTTTTTGTTTGTTTGTTTGTTTTTTTTACTTTTTATTTTGAAATTGTTTTGAACTTACAGGATGGTTGCAAAAATAATATAAACCCTGTACTCCAACATACCCTTGCCCCCTAGATACCCAGAGCCACCAACTCTAACATTTTGCCATCTTTACCATACCATTCCAACCATCATCCATCCACTCATCCATCCATCCGTCCATTTATCCACCTTCCAGTTGCATACATCACAAACCTTGAACACATAATACTTCCTATTTCCCATGAACAAGGACACCCACCCATGCAATCACCCTGAGCACAGTGATCAAGCTCAAGAAATATAACACCAACACAAAGTCTATACTACATTTCAATCTTCTTTCTATTTTCCAATAATATCCTCTTGAGACCCCCATCCCCCATTCTCATATACTATCCAGTATCATGCATTGCATTTTATTTAATTGTCATTATCTCTTTAGTTTTCTTTTTTAACTTTAGAGGCAACATAAATCTTCCCATCCCAACCCATCCTAAGTCTACCATTCAGTGGGATTAACCACATTCACAATGTACTCTCACCATCATCCATTATTATAGCTTACCCTTCACCACAAACAGAAACCCTACATTCATTTTGCATTAACTCCCCATTGTCCCTGTCCCCCACCCTGGTAACCTGTACGCTACTGTCACTCTTTTGTTACACACTGCACATTTTAATATTTTAAGATGTAAACTCTGGAATTTATTCTCTAAGATATCTGTTTCTTGGTTTTGTAACCAGCTAGTGATAAGACAGAGAGTTCTTTGAGCTTCAGACCTCCTATCTGTAAAGTCTGCCCATGGTGAATGCAGTGTGCAGGGTTTTCCCTGTCTCTCTGGGCCTCTGTCTTGTCCTAGGCTTTTTCTTGTTAGCGGCTTTGAGGTTTGGCTGTCTTCTTTCTTTCCCAGGACACAGAATTCCCTCTGCCAGGAATACATTAAAATATCAAAATGTCCAAGTTTCAACAAAACATTCAAAGAAGCAAGAGGTGATGGCCCAGGCAAAGGAGAAGATTAAGGCATTAGAAACCATCAGTGAGGAGGACCAAATCTCAGACATCCCAGAAAGTCGTTTTAAAAAATGCTCCTAAATATATTCAAAGAGCTAGAGGTAAACATGAAAATCAAGAAAAAAAGAACCAATAGAAAATGCATATATATAAAACAATAGGGGGGTGTAAGGGTAGTGCAGTGGCAGAATTCTTGCCTGCCATACAGGAGACCCAGGTTTGATTCCCAGCTCCCACTTCCAAAAATAAACAAAAGAAACCAACAAACAAAAATATTCAACAAATGGTGAAGCAATAATGGGATACTCACATGGAAAAATAATGAAATGTGACCCCTCCATACAGCATACAAAAAACATAATAATAAAATAATAGGATATATATAAACACATACATATACATATATAAAATAAGAGATATATTTATATAATTGGAGATATATATTTAATAGTATAAATAGAGAGATAGATATGAGAAAGAGAGGGTAAGATTGATTTTTAAAAAAATACTTTTATTGCAAAATCTTCACACACATACCTTCTATACATGATGTATAATCAATGGCTCATGATAGAGAAATTGATTTTAAGGAATTGGCTCACATGATTTCAGGGGCTGGCAATTCCAGCATCCATACAGGGCAGGTTGGTAGGCTGGGAATGGAGACAGGAGCTGATTTGTGGTTTTGATGTAGAAATTCTCCTTCACCAGGAACCATCAGTTTCTACTCGTAAGGCCTTCAACAAATAAGGCCCGCCCACATTACCAAGAGTTATCTCCTTTGCTTAAAGTTAACCGATTGTAGATGTGAAAATCCCCTCACAGCAACATCTAAATTAGTGTTTCAGATGTTGTGCCCAAATCACTGGGCACAATAGCTCAGCCAAGGTGACACAGAGATGAACCATCACAGGCAATAAGATGTTGAGGTCACCAGAGAAAGGTCCTTGAAATTGGAGGGGCTCAGGTTGGACCCTTCACGATGAAGTTGGCCAGGGAAAGCAGGTGGGAGGGTGAATGCCCAGGTGAGAGAGCAAACCAAACACACCCACGAGAGAAGGAGAAAGAAAGCATCAGCTGATGGTCAACCTGACAAGAGCTTCAGGCAGAAGGGCAGTTGTGAAGTGAGAAGAGGACACACTGGCTGCCAACGTGATGGCATTCAGATGATGCTAGGAAGGCTGAAGGGGATTGTTCGGTGGGCTGGGATTGGGAATGCTGAGCCAGCCTGGCAAAAACATTCCTGGTGAGGGGCTCATGCATTTTATCTCATCTCAAACTTAAAGCAACCATCCTAGACTTTGCCAGTGCCACCACTTCTACCTTTGTGGACCTTCACCATGTTTTTCATAATTGTCCTTTGCTAACACTCAGGAAATTTCCATTTTGTGTAGAGCACACACCTTTGTAATCATGAAAGATCTAAGAACAGACAATAGCACAAAAATAAAAAGAGAGCAGAACGAAACATTGGTATGTTAAATATCATCATCCAGACCTGAGTTTTGAGTTCACGTTGTCCTTGGGCTGAGTGGTCTCCATCTGTTTTATGACCAGATATCATGAAGAAACCCGGAGAGGATGTATCTTATAATTAAGTGTGTGGTAAGGATACCCAAGGAAGTGTATCCTAGCCAGGACAATTCCTAAGATACCCTTCTTTTTGGACCATGAGGAAGGTTCTTTAGACTACCATCAACTACGGAAAAGTTATTCTCACCATAACGTTGGAGGATGGAGGGTGAGGAATAACTGCATTCTAAGGATCAGATTGATTTTGATCCCAAATCCTTATTCCTTCTTTCTGTATCAGTCACAGGAGAACAAAAAGGGAAAAAAAAATCCTTGAAGTAGAATCTATAATCTGTCCCTTTAAAGAACACATTAAAGCACCCAGTCCTAAGTGGGTTTAAGCACACAGCATCACAAGACTCGATAAATAATTGATATAAATTAATGGCCAATGAAAGAAACATATCCGCACTGATCTATAATTACTGGAAGCAACCTCATATATTTTTCATAAAGTATCATTTCATTGCAGGTTTTTTTTCTCTAAAATTCAGTGTATTTAGAATTTAAATTGCCCTCAATAATTGCTTTCGACTACTTTCAGTGATGGTGCTTCTCTGTCGGTATGGGCATCTGAGAAGCCTGGGCCTCAGGGGTTGCTTTCTATCTTCTGATTCTGCCCAGCTTTCTGACCTGTAATGGTGACTCCAGAGAAGGCTGAGATGGCTGGGAGCACTGGTGAGACCACTTCAGATGCCTGTTGTTCTGAGCATGATTCCGACTGGACCTCAGGGAGGTGCCATTTCTTCAGAAGTGTGCAGGTACAGGAGCCAGGCCAGGGTTGGCATGAGAGTGAGTTTTAAGCCCTACAGACTGATGGTTCCATTTGGCACAGCGTAAACGTATGATCCACAATGAAATGAACCTTTAAAGCTGTGATTGAGATTTAAGCTAGTGTTGTGAATTAACTTTGTGAAACAAATTATCCAAAAAAGACAAAAACAAAAACCCAACAACAACAAAAATCTGGTCTGTTATCAAGATCAAGGTTTCTGGAGTCAAACAAATTGCGGCTCAATTCCTGGCCCTGACAGTTGCTAATTAGTATAAACTTAGGCAAGTTCCTTAATCTTTTTTAGTCTCAATGATCTCATCTATAAACTGGCAATTATAATACCTACTCCAAGGATGATTTAGAAAATTAAGTGGTACAACTACTAAAAGCTAGTATTTAAAAATTCATTGAAAAATCTAAATTGATAATGATAAAAGATTTGTCTCCAAGATGTGCATGTGTCTCTTGGTCTGTAGGTATTATATGAGAAGATGATAAAGAACAAAAGCTCTTAGGAAACTTAGCAAATCATGAATGACTGTGAAGGTTTTAATAATCATATCTACCAACAAAGAACTAGTTTATATGGTAGCTATTTTTCTTTCAGTGTGCTTTGGAATATACAAATTGCAAAATTTCTGGAAATGCACTTTTATATTTTCTAATACTTCTAGTATTCCAATATTTCTATTATTAGAAATACTTAATAGAAAGTTGAGAGCTCTACTTTCTACTGGAGGGTCTACAGGAAACTAAAGAGGACAGGCATTGAAGATTGAAGCACAAATCTTAAAACACTATGTTGGCCCCCAAAACCACATCTTCGGTTTGGATTCAGTCCACTGGTTCCCAATTTGTAATCCTTGCTGTGCAACATCCCTAGCGGTGGACTTGTAATCTGAGCTCAAGCTAATCATTGAATTGCTTTCCTTGAGAACAGTAATTGGTTGGGGTAGACATATGACCTCAATCAGGCCAATCTTTGGCTCGTGACTACCTTCCACCATCTTCAATGTCAGCAACATAGCAGCTTTCTAAACTTGCTTCCAATGTAACATCTCTTTCTCTGACCTCGTCTGTTTCCCGCTTCCACTTTTAAGGTCACTTGTGATTACTTTGGGCCCATCTGGACAATCCAGGGTCATCTTTGTTTCTTAAAGGCAGCTGATTAGAAGCCCTAGTTCTATCTGCAACCTTAATTTCCCCTCTCCATGTGACCTAACATATTCACAGTTTCCAGGGATTAGGGCATGGGTGTCTTTGAAATGGGGATATGACTCTGTTACCACAGAAAACTAATTTGGATGCTTCTCAAGACTGTGCATTTTTTTCTGTTCTTTAAATAAATGAACATACAACCAGTTCTGATGGTGTTCCTAGGAAGGGTGTTACTTTTACTGCAATTGTGATAAGCATCATAATAGTAAATTAGAAATAATTATATGTAATCACCCAAGCAAGAATCTGGGCAGTGTTCTTCAGATTTCTGTGACCCATGTTCCTGTTCCTTCGACTTCAATGAATATGGTGCACACAGCTATCAGTACCCTTAGCCTATTGTATTTTAATTACCCATTTCTCTTTTCCTTCTAGGCTAGCATGTGACTCTTTAAAAGCGGGGACCAAGGTATATTCTTCTTTGTAAACTCAGTGCTTAGCAGTAGGTCAGTCCATGGCCAACATTCAAGTAGTGTTAGATTAATGAGAGAATCAGATAATGAAGTTGAGAATAAATCAATGAGTAAAGAGAGAAGGTAAATATCAGAGGGTGTGTCTGAACACATGTGCCTAGGAAGAATTGGCCTTGAATTGCTCGTCCTCCACAGAGAAATAACTAGAGAATAGCACAATGTTGTTTGTAGGACTAAATTATCAAGGCCTTCCATTAAGATTTGATGTACAGACCAGTTGTCCATGAAATCGGCCAGCAGAATAACAACCCCAGGAAACCAAGAAGGATCTGGTGCAAAAGGATCATTTCCATGCAAGGAAAACTGACTTCTGTGATATTTGTTCATTCGACTAATGATATTTATTAAGTTCTACCTCATGCCAGGTACCGCTTTATACACTGGAGACATTGTGCTGAAAAAGGCAAAGTTGTTGTCCTCATGAGGCTTAAAGAGAGGGGGAGAGATACAATGATACACTTATAACACCCCAATGAAGAAGCTAATGTCAAATGGGGTCAATGCAATATGGAAAACCTGACATTTTGTCAGTTAACATATGGACTCATTTGTGAATTGGATCTTCTAGGATCCTATTTAGAGTGGTCTAATGAGTATGGGTCTTAATCCACATGACTGGAGGCCTTATTAATAAAGGACTTTCAAGTGCAGTGATATGACAACGAATGACCAGAGTATGGGATCAGGGAGGGCCTCTAGGATGTGGGGATGGTTAAACAGAGACTCAGATAGGAGAACATTGTTGAGATGATGATGATGACAATGGACATTCTTGAGCACTTATTGTGTGCCAGACATTATTGTGAATCCTTTATGTGTATTAGGGGATTGAATCTTCACAAAATATATATATATGAGGATGGTGCAATTATTATCTTCATTTTACAAATGGGAAATCTTGGCAGAGAGAGGTCACGTGACTTGTCAAAGTTACATAGTGTCTCAGTTTGACAGGGCTGCTATGACAACTACCACACAGTGGGTTAGCTTAACCAACAAGAATTTATTGGCTCACAGTTTCAGAGTCTAGAAGTCCAAAATCAAGGCATCAGCAAGGCCACACTTTCTCACCAAGATCTGTAGTGTTCTGGTGCTGGCTTGCTGCAGATCTTGGGGTTCCTTGGCTCACATTTCTGCCTCCTGTCACAAGCGATGTCCTCTCTTTGTGTCTGGTCTACTGGTTTCTGCTGACTTGTGTCTGTATATGAACTTTCTTTATTAATAAAACCTACAGTCATATGCATTAAAATCCATCCTCCTTGGACCACTATAAATAGGATCCTAGAAGATCCAATTCACAAATGAGTCCATATGTTAACTGATAATACATCTTCTAAGGGTCTTATTTACAAAGGAGTTCACACTCACAGGAACATGGATTAAATTGAGAACATGTCTTTGTTGGGTCCATAATTCAATCTACCATGCATGGCCAGTAGCGAGTGGTGGTCTGACTCTCCAGAGTCCAAGCTTGTAATTGATTTGCTGTTCACAACAACAACAATAATAACATCAATAGCAGTGAACATCTCTTGATCTCTAAATGCATTACATGGGTTAATTAATTTTATCCTTACCCCCCATGGGTAGTGTTTTATATATTATATATATATAATATATATAATAATCCCATGGGTAGTGTTTTAATTTGCTAATGCTGCCAGAATACAATACACCAGAGGTAGACTCGCTTTTATAATGGGGATTTATTTAGTTACAAATTTACTGATTTGGGAAGGCACATGATGACATCTGCTGGGCTTTTCCCCTGGCTTCTGGGTTCAAATGTTTTTCCCTAGGATGATTTCTTTCTGCCTCTCTAAATGTATGGGTCTGAGTCAGCTGAGTTCTAAGCTGAGCTAAGCTGTGCCATACTGAGCTGCTTCTCTCTCTTCTAACTTTTCTCTCTTAAGCCTCACTCATTGTGGAAGGCATTCCCCTTAGCCAACTGCAGATGTGGTCAGTCATGTTTGAAATTCACTGCTGATGATTTAAGTCCACAGCAACAGAACAACTGGGCACCATCACTTGACCAAGTTGACACCTGAACCTAACCACTAAACAGTCCACCCCTTGTCTACTTGGCAACTATACACATCACTTTAAACCATGCTTAATCTTTAAATAGAAAGCAATAACATTTTTTCCCTAAGAATGCTCATCTGACCTGCATACAATGCATTAAATCTTTCCATATACAAAGTACATTCATCTCATCACAATATCAGAAAAGCCTAAAAACATTTCAGTAACAATACAAGTACAATATCAACTCAAAAATAGTATAAAATTTCACTGAAGTCAATTACAGGTATGGTCTGTCTTAAGGAAAAATCCTCCTCTGACTATGGACCTGTGAACTTAGAGAAAGTTATCTGCTTCCAATATGCAAAGAAGAAACAGTAGGGTAAATGATCCCTTTGCCATAGTGTGAACTTGGAAGGAAAACAGGGATCACCAGACCTAAACAATTCTGAAAACCTGCAGGGCAAACTCCATTAGATTTCAAAGTCTGAAAGTCATTCATCACAGGGTGTGGTAGTTAGGTTCAGGCGTCAACTTGGCCAGGTGACGGTACCTAGTTCTGTTGCTGTGAACATGAGCCAATGGTACGTGAACCTCATCTGTTGCTCATTACATCTGCAGTCAGCTAGGAGGCATGCCTGCTGCAATGAATGATGTTTAATTGGCTGGTGCTTAAATGAGAGAACTCAACATAGAACAGCCCAAGCAGCTCAGCATACCTCATCTCAGCACTTGCAGCTCAGCCCAGGCCTTTGGAGATGCAGAAAGGAATCACCCTGGGGAAAGTTGTTGGGGCCCAGAGGCCTGGAGAGAAGGCCAGCAGAGATCTCCCTGTGGCTTCCTACATAAGAAAGACCCTCAGCTGAAAGTTAGTGGCCTTTCCTCTGAAGAACTATATGTTAACTAAATAAATCCCCTTTTATTGAAAGCCAATCCATCTCTGGTGTGTTGCATTCTGGCAGCTAGCAAACTAGAACATAGGGATTTTAGAAAGCAGCAGTCCTACCCTTTCCAAGGGCCTACATAGCAGCCTTGTTCTCTCCAAGGACTGGGATGAGGGTTGTAACATTGGGGAAGATTGAGGAGACCACCTGTTTTTTCGGCCCCACTTCCTCACACATCTAGGTAGCACCTGGATTCTCTGTCACATGCGAGGCACATGTTCAACACCTTGAGAACAATGTGGGGGCAGCCAGGCTCCTCCAATCCCTGGGGAATGTGCCTCACTCCCTATGAGGCCTGGAGCACCAGAACTCTTCCTGAACATTGAGGCTGAAGGCCCGCCCTCTGCCTCCAGGGCAAACACACCCCCTCCACACACATAGGTGGATCCACTCTCCTGGCTCTAGGTTTCTTGGCTTCAGAGTTTAGCATCCATGGTTCTGCCTCTGAGGCCATTCTTCCTTCGAACTGTCCCTTTTAGTTCAGACTGACAGTGGCTCCATTTATACAGGTTTCACAAAAAAATTGTTGACTTGGCAGCAGCATCATATAAGAATCAAAGCCATCAGACAAAAGAACTTTCTGCAAATCCTTTCTGGATAACTCCATCTCCATTCCTTTCTTGTCCTGTAATGGCTGACTGGACCCATGTTGGATAAATCCCTACACAGGGCACTATTCTCTGGAGTCTCCCTTTCTGGAAGCTTAGAATTTTCCAGACCATCAATTTCTGGTTTCTTTGCACCCAAGATTTCAGCCCTCAGCCTATCCCTTTCTTGTCACATTTTACTATAAGCTGCAAAGAGAAACCAGGCTGCATGCTCTACACTTAGCTTGGAAATTAGCCAAGTATCCATATCATCACATTCAAATTCTCTCTTCCATACAGCACCGGGAATCAATTTTTCCAAACCATCTGCCACTTTAAAACAAGGTTGCCCTCCTTCCACTCAACAATGGAAGTATTTTTAGAGTCCATATTTCTACCAACAGTTTCTTCCAAGCAATCTAGGCTTTCTCTATCATTCCTATAATTCTTCCAGAATCTTCCCCTTTTCCATTTAAAAAGCCACTCCCAACATATTTGGTATTTGCAAATGCAGCAGCACCCCACTCTTCTGGTACCAAAATCAGCTTTAGTTTGCTAAGGTGGCTGAAATGTGACACATCAGAAATAGACTGACTTGTATAAAGGGGATTTCTTTGGTTACAAGTTTACTGATTTGTGAACGCAAATTGTGATATCTGCTGGGCTTCTCTCCTGGCTTCTGGGGAGGTTCCTTTCTGCATCTCCAAATGTCTAAGCCAGCTCTAAGCTCTAAGCTGAGCTCCTTCTTTTTCTTCTGACCACTCCTTTTAAGCCTCTCTCATTGCAGAAGTCACTCCCCTTAGCTGGCTGCAGATGTAATCAGCCACATATGAAATTCACATGCTGATGATCTAAGACCACAGCAACAGAACAACTGGGCACCATCACCAGGTCAAGTTGACACCTGAATCTAATTACTACAAGTAGAGACTGTATCACCACCATTTTTCTGGATGAAGAAACAGGCACAGAGATGTTAAGAAGTTTGAAGACCACATAGATGAAAGGTGACTTTGGGAGCCTGAGCTCTTCACCTCTGCCCTACTCAACCTTGCAGCAGCCCAGCATTCAAAGATCGGGGGAAAGCGTTCTGGGCCTAGGGAATAGAATCTGCAGAAGGCCTGCAGTGAGAACAAAGGGAGATGAGGTTGGCTGGGACCAGACGAGGCAGACTGTTGTAGGCCATCATATGGATGTGGATTTTATTCTAAATACAATGGGACACTTTTAAAAAGGGGATGATGTGATCTGACAAGTGCTTTGAAGAGATGACTTTGGAAGAGGGGTGGAGAATGGCAGACTACAGTCCAGTTGGGTGCCATGTTTGTCTTCCATGGTAGTGATCAGGGAAATAGTCAGATATGGGGTGCACTGAATATGATTTGGAGGCAGAGCCAACAGGGATTAGGGATGGATTGAAGAAAAAGCAGAACCAAGAATGACTTTAGAGATTGGTCTGAGCAATAAGTGGTCAGGCATCGAGCTGATTTGGGAGAAGGGGTCTGGGAGGGATGCAGGTTAAGGGGCTGGGGAGTAGCTTGGAATCAAAAGCTTTAATTGAGACCTATAAAGTTTGAGATGTTTATTAGGCAGTAAATGGAGATGTCAAGGTTTATCCTTGGTAGTTAATGAAAATATAACGTCTCCACAAAACTACATCTGAAAAGGACAGCTGAAACTGGTATGAATTTTCTCTGAATTTCATCAGAGCTCACTTTCCTCCCTGTGCCTCTGACTCTGAGTAACTCTGAGTGTGTGTGTGTGTGTGTGTGTGTGTGTGTGTGCGTGCACAGGTGCACCTGTGGCAGTTAGGCAAAGAGTTAAGAAAACGACTCCAAAATCAGACAGCCTGCATTTCATACCTGGTTCCACCACCTGCTAGTTGTGTAACAATGAGCAAATTAATTAACCTGCCTGTGCCTCAGTTTTATTATCTGTAAAATGGGAATGATGACACTAGTACCTATTTCATAGATTTGTTGGGAGACTTAATAAGTGAGTATGTATAAAACACTTAGAACCGTGCCTGCCGCATAGCACGCGCTTCAATAAATGCTAGCTATTTTCATGGGTAGAGCATACATGCACATGAATGTGGACAGAGCTTGTGACTGTGATTGTAAACCTGTAAGAAACAGGAATTCTTTATTGGGTGAATGGTCCAATACTTTCTTGCTTGACATATATGGAAGAAAACTTAACAGAAAATTTATCCTTGGTCCTTGGATGGAATCTCATAATATTAGGCACCTATTTCTTCATTACCTAACATTACTGACCTGAATTCTTTGGGTGCAGAGGTTTTGCCTCTCGGGTACTTGAATCCACAGCCCCCAGCCTGGAGCCTGGCAGCCGGTCAGTATTGATTTAACGAATAGGGACAGAGCTTCTCCAGGCCAGGATACAGCTGTGCCCACTTTACTCTTGGAGAATGTCTTTCCCGTCAGGTTACTTTTCGGACAAACATTCATTCACCATCTGGGGTTGCTTGCCTATTTTTGTGCTCTGATATTTGACCCTTTCCACTCAGGGACCACTCTCTGGGATGCTAATACTTCTAATAATCCTAATTGTCCATTGCTTTTCATGTTCCCTTTTCCATTACACTTCATCACCCACAGCCACCATGCTTTTAAGTTGCATTCAAGCATCCTTCCTGTCTTGGAGTGGATTTCTCAACCCCCAAGTCAGCAGCAAGATGGAGTAGTTCTCTGAACCCATGTGGGGCTGGAGTGTGTTTTTCTCTCCATGCCGTTACCACATAAAAGTGGTCAGAAGTTGCTCAAAACTTGTTTTGACTTCTCAAGAAAAGTTTCAGTAATTTGGATAAAAGGGAAGAAAAAATAGGCTCTTATTGTCTGGAGCTCTAAAATGGGATAAAGCAAGGTCATATAGGCCAAATTGACTACTATGTGAATTTTTAATACATAAAGTAGTTTCAATTTCTCTCACACACAAGGCTGGAGACCACTTGGGCTTGAGTCAGGCCAAAACATTTCCTCAAAAGACTTGTGGCTATCCTTTGTCTATTTGCGTGCAGATTTTAAAATGCACTTTCCTCTGAGGCCCTCTGAAATGATATGCTTAAGTCATCTATCCTCTTTCTAATTCTTTTTTCATCAACGTGATTGACGAGCTTGAATCGGCGAACATGTACGATTGTCAAGTGATGTTTACGGATGGCTGTTAGGGAGTACATGCTCTTATAGAAGGAGCGTGACTCTTTTCTCAGTAGCAGTTAACATTTATGACTTTTCACTGTGCATGACACACTGTGCGGCGAGCTTCACGGTCAGCATTAACTGTTGGAGGTGAAGACACTGGGCAGGGGGAGGTGTGGAAACTTGCCCAAGGTCACTGTGGGACAGTGACTTTAATCTGCCCCCAGAGATGGAGCACTTAATGATAACACTATTTTACCTTATTCTGAGCAATTTACTATAAGAGTACAGGATGAATTGTCATTGTTACATTTATGTGAGTGGTCATCAAGTCATTTGATCTCTGAATCTGAGTTATTCTTGGTCCTTGTTGCTTTGGGGTCATCATCTCTCTGTCTCTCTATCACCCTCATCTCTGTCTCTGTCTACATCTCCACCTCCACCTCCATCTCTGTTTCTGTCTTTATCATCTACTGTTCATTCTTGTTTCCACTCCCAGCGTAGAGTCCCATATGCACCGTGAGTTCCTAATATAGAAAACCTTTCTTAGTTCCTTCTGAGGAAGGCCCCCCGTGAACGTAAAAGAGTTTAAAGCTCCTACTCACTGCCCTGAGTTTCTTGACTTAGCCCTGCCTTTGAGGTTGCCCTTCTTCCAGGTTTCCTCACCTTGGTGAATGTGCCACTGCTCACATGCCACCCAAGCCCACGCCTCCATCCATTGGCAAATCGTGCCAGTTCTCTGCCTTCAGAACACTTCCTGAATCTGAGGATACCTCATCCCCTCCACGACCCCACTGTTGGTGGTCCAAGCCACCCCCATCCAGAGGTTGGACCACGGCAGTAGCACAGCATCCTGTGGACACTCTTGCCCATTCATCTGGTCACTTATTCATGCTGCTGTCAGAGGGATCTTTCAGAGACTACCCAAAGCACTCCTTGGCCCTCCAAAAATTCCCCAGGGGGTTCCCATCAGACCCAGAATAAAAGCCAAAATAGTTACGAGGGTCTATTAGACCCCAAATAATCTAACTTCTGATTCTTTTGCCTTGTCTTTCTTCCCTTGGCACAGTTATCAGCTTGACAAACCTTTCTGGGCCACTGATCTGAAAGAACACCTTGTCACTCCAGCCCCTTCCCCTGCCTTAGTATTTCATAGCACTTAGCACCGCTGGACATTCTATTCTATTTGTTACCTGTCTCCCTGACTGGAACGTAGGCTCCATTAGGATTGGAACCTGTCTTGTTTATTATCATATTCCCATGGCTAAGGCAGTGCCAAGAATGCTTTAGTAGTAGAAGGACTAATTAATACCTGGCTTGGTAACTTTATAGCACATCAGAACAGAGCAAAAACTCTATCCCAGTTCTATTAATGACCCCTGAAACACAAACAGCTTAACATCTTTGAGCCGCCTGTTAAGTTAATAAAGTGAAATAATTTGGACGTGGAACCTAAAACTCATCACAATTGGACCTGTTCTGTATAGTTTACTTAGGGTGCTTAGGAATAGAAATTACACACCAGACATGAGCCGGGGTGGAGAGCTGACATTAGAGCATCTCCCCTGCAAATGTGGGAACTTCTCTGAATCATTGCTGAATCTTGCCTGCTGTCCTTTTATGCCTGGGCTCCACATTAGCCACCACCCGGCAGGCTACGTTTTTGCCTTGTTCCAGCTGGAGGCAAACCATGTCTTCTGATGGCACTTGTTTCTTCAGCACTGTGGTTCTCAAACTCCACTGAACTTGATAATCAGATTCCCCAGGCCCTGCTCAGAGATGCTGGTTTAACAGATCTGGGGTGACCAGCACTATCTTCCAGAGCCAGAAGATGGCTTATCTGCATTTCTACCTACCCAGATCCTCAAAGTAGGTTTCATAGGAGAATAATGGTAATTTAAATGCTTGCTTGCTCCTTTGATCCTTCTTGCCCTACTGAGATAAGTAGAGTCCAGAAGCAAGCTCTCCTGCTGAATTTATAGACCCAAATTCTCAGTTTTACCTCCCTACTCATTTTTATCCAGTGCCCCTGCAATGCTGCTACAGGAGCGTTGTGTACTAGACACTGAAAATTACTACTGAGAAGTACATGGCACTCACTTCTTGTTAGGCGTCTTAGTTTGCCCAGGGCTGTTATGACAAATATGCCAGAATGGGTTGGCTTAAACAACAGGAATTTTTACCCCAAGGGGCAGGCACTGGGAATTGAACCCGGGTCTCAGGCACGGCAGGTGAGAATTCTGCCTGCTGAGCCACCATTGCACCACCCAAACAACAGGAATTTATTGTCTCAAATCAAGGTATTGATGGGCCAGGCCTTCTGGAGTCTATAGCATTCTGGTCGCAGCTTATTGGCAACTCTTGGTGTTCCTTGGTTTGTAAATATATCTCTGCCTCCATCAGATGGCAATGCCTGTCTCCTCTGATTTTTACTTCTCCTGCTCAGCCGTCTGTGTCTCTCTCTAGATTTCCTCTCTTTATCAGGATTCCACTCATTGGATTAAGGTCCACCCTGATTTAATGTGGTCTCATCTAAATATGATCTTTGGAGATCCTATTCACAAAACCTATTCACATTCTGACTCATCTTGACATATTCAAAAATCCTGTTCCTAAGTGGTTCACACTCACTGCCCTGGGGGTTAGGACTTGAAAATGACTTTTGTGGGGGACATGATTCAATCCCCAACCATAGGGATTTTTCACTCTTCCAGGAGGGCTGGGCAACAGGAAGAAAGGCCCCCTTTTTCTGCCATCTTCTGCAAAGTTCACCCAGACATGTGAACACGGAATTGGGTGGACAAAAGGGATTTAAGGGAAGGAGGTGATCCATTCACCACGTGCAGACCCTTTTCAGATTCCCCCACAAAATTCTGAGCCACCTGGGATGCAGGCAGATAGCATCTCATTTTACTGCCCAGGCATGGGACTCCCAGGCCACACAGGTAGCAAAGCGTCAGACCCAGAGCCTGCTTCATTCAGTGTCGACCTGCTTTCTCCAAGGACAAAGATGGGAGAGAGGCTGAGAATCCTGGACTACAAATTCAGCAGAGACGCTCACTTCTGGGTGCTACTTGGCTCAGGGGACAAAGACAGGTCTGTAGGAATAAACAAGAATTTTAACATACATTCTTCTCCTATGAAACCTCCTTTGAGGATCTGGGTTGGTGGAAATGCCTCTGCTATAGCCTCAGAGTTTGCTCAGGGATGTCACCTTCTGGCCCTGGAGAGATAGTGCAGCAATGTAGCTTTCAACATAGCCTTAAACAAACCTCACGTGAGGTGAATTTGGCCACTTTGTTGGGTCTTGGGTAAGATGACAAATATGTAGGTTATATATGTGTGTGCATGTCTCTATATCTACACACATTTATGTATGCATCCCAATATGTGGTGACGTTTATGAACAGCAGAGTCCCTTCACTTAGAACTTGTAGGTGTCGCTGAAGCCATCATTTGAATAGAACTTGTTCAGGCCAGATGAGACTTTTGTGTGTGAGTGTGTGGATAAAATAAGTTTGGAATAAGATTGAAAATTGGGATAGAACAAAGATCTTGATCAATGAATCACCAGAACAGGAATGTGAAGAGTCTACTCTGGCTTTATTAGTCTCACTTTGAGACATTGCAGGGTAACATGGCACCTGCTATTTCTAGAAGTTCTACTTATGGCTGATGCTGCTGAGTCACAGATGGAACTGCTCCACTGAGCAGAGCTGAAGATGGGGTTCGGGGATTGAGGCTTGCGTCAGTATGCTCTGCCCTTCCAGGGTACCCTCGGTGGTTCCAGTTGTCCAGTAGGAGGGGGTGGGTAACTCCTTCTATACCCAATCTTCAGGGTCCAATCCAGTATTTGGGGGAGGCAGCAAGGCCGAGCCTTGGCTGCAGAAAGCACAGAGTGGGCACAGCTTCCAGCCCTGGAGCTGGACCCCGTCTTCATGTTCGGCAAGCACCGGCTTAGTGATGGAACCGACTGGGACCACACCCTCCTTGCGACTTCCCTCCTTTCCTGCAGTACTGGCCGCTCCAGCTCAGTGTATATCTCTTTCACTCTCTACTAAGGACCTCCGTGGGATTGCCCGCCACACCAAACCTAACCCCCAGCCCAGCCTTAAAAGTCTGAGTCAGACTTCTGATAATCAGTGCCATGGAACCTTCTGCCCCGGCTCTGGGTTTCTCCCCAACTCAGCCCTGTACTTCATTCTCATCCTGTAGTGGCTTTCACTCTAGGTATATTTGAAACCCAAACAAAATTGTCCATTGTGTTTTTTTTTTTTTTTGTATGCTGTATGGCAGGGTCACATTTCATTAGTTTTCCATTTGAGTATCCCATTATTGCAGCACCATTTGTTGAATTTTTTTGTTTTTTGTTTGTTTGTTTGTTTTTTGGGATGTGCATGGACCAGGAATCAAACTTGGGTCTTCTGCATAGCAGGTGAGAATTCTACCACCAAACTACCCTTGCACTCCCCTATCCATTGTGTTTTGTAACCTACACCGATCATTTGGCAACAGGTACTTTGGATCTTTCCCTTTAATACAGTTCCAAATCATGACATAAACGGCAGTATAGTATTCCATCCAATGGGAGCATCATTCTTTGCCTGGTTTTGCTCATTCCCACCTCCTACCCTGGCATCAGCCTCCTTTCTGGGACCATGGCAACTCAGTCTTCCGCAGGAGTGTGCCTTGATCAATTTCATGTACGATGATCATTTGAATCTGTTTTTTCTCCCCTAGCATAGAAGTATGCAGTTTGTATGTCAGTGTCTAGAATTTTCTTTCTCTAATTTTTTTCCAGTCCATTTATTTGGTGTTCAAATTAGATTTTAGGTTCTGCTTTCCCATTCTTTTATAACACTGAACTTACCTGATAGGATGCTATGTACATGGCAGGCTAAGGAAGATGAGGACTAGATCTGCTGGCTCTGTCTGCACGAGCATGTGTGTATGAGTGTGGCAGGGGTATAAGAAAGGAAATTGTGGGGGTTGGGGAATTTTTAGTTCTAGGATCCACTTCAAGGGTGATTTTAAGATTTCTCTATCTCTGGCTTGATCTCTTCTCACATGGGCCCTCATTCAGATGTGTCATATCCAGTTATCCATAGCCCTCACCAATCCTATTTCCTATACTTGGCCACGCCATTCATTTTCATTATCTATCTGACCATTGATGTATTTGAGTTTGTGGCACCTGCCTTAACTCTTTTGTTTCTCTTTGCCAATGGGATTTTCTTCCTGACTTGAATATGTCCCCTAAATTATATGCCGTCCTTGCAGACTTGCTCAAATCCCCCTGCCTTCATAAATCCCTTGACACACACCATGTGATTTCTTTCTAATCTCTTTCCATTTGTATGTACTGTACAATCAATTTATAAAATATACTATCCTATTTCCACTTGCTTGTAACTTATACTTCATATATAAATACATAATAGAAATGACAACCAACACTCAATAAGAACTAGTTATAACAAAACGATTACATTCATGGTACTTAGTTTAAGTAAGATGACTGAAAGCTGCCCATTGGTAATTGTTACTTCTTTTCTCCTAGTAGAGTTTTTATAAAGACAAAGTTAAGTTTGAAGGGGCATGGAGATAACTATAAATTATTAAAACTGGCCTAACTCAGTTTCCAGCTACCCTCTGACCTCAGTCTAGGTAACTCAATGCTGAATATACACATGTCGGTGTAGGGCAAGTTAACAAAATCTGCGCAAAAGCAATGTTTGTAAAATTTCCTTTGTTCTCCCCTAATCTTTATTATATTAATACTCTTTTAGAGTATTAATTAATCTTGGCATTTCTTTCCATAATGAGCATTTTCTATTTCACTTGTGGTTTTTGAAATGTGCTACTAATAGTAGAAAGTAACCTTTAGTATGATTTAATGCCACAATAGTATTGGCAACCCAGGAGTGGGAATTTTCTATTATAATTTTATTAGCATTTAATATACTACGTTCTACAATTATGCACTCCTCACCAACAGTTGATTTCTAGATTGCTACCATAAGCCATGGCTTTAAAAGTCTTTTAAGTTTTTTGTTCTGTCTCTAAAAGAATCTCAGAGGAGAGGGCGGAGCTTACAGAGCTCAAGTTATAAAATCCATCTTCCTCCAGCTAGTAGAAAAGGCTAGCAGCATCTTTGGTATGAAAGAAGATCCTGCCAGATAAATCTTCACTGGTATGTT
Organism: Myrmecophaga tridactyla; assembly: GCA_004026745.1. NCBI lineage: Eukaryota > Metazoa > Chordata > Mammalia > Pilosa > Myrmecophagidae > Myrmecophaga > Myrmecophaga tridactyla. The sequence continues at coordinate 19,742 of PVIY010038979.1, forward strand.
ATTAACTTTTGCTTTTCTTCTCTCCGTAAGCTTTGCAACTGTAACTTGTTAAAAATGGATGTAAGTTTAGCGTTCCTGACATTGAGCATTGTTTAGCTTTTCTATGGAGCTTTGAAACTAAAGGAAGACAAAATTTTAGATTTCTCGAAGAGATTTGGAGATAAGCAAAATGAGAGTTCGCAGATATATGTAGTACTCATTTGGATTTATTTAGAAAGGTAAGAATCTTTTCTAGATGTTCAAGTTCTTTGAAATATATTCCAGGTATTTTTTTTCCAATAGACAGAAGTAAAAAATTTCCCCAAGTGAACTTTACTAAAAATTCACTGGCATTTGTAACTCTGCAACCAAATATCTAACTCAAGCCTACAGTCTTGAACCCACTGGGAACATAATAAAACAGTTTTTCGTAAAGCGAGACTATTGTGAAATAGAAATTTACATTAAGAAAAAATGCATTTAAATAGTAACTATTCTTTGACAATAAAAGAAGAAAAGTATATTAAACTTATTTTATGTATTGTGGTCCATTCAATTCTTTCTACCTGCTAAAACAGGCTCCTCACCTGTATTATTTAGAAGCAAGATAGAAACACTGAAGATTTGGATGAATAATTAAAGGTTTTATTTCTATTTAATTTTGAATCCATTATTGACAGTGCTTAAGATTCTTTTCAGTCTTAAGATCCTTAAGCTGAAATTAAGGATGTGGCTATTCCTTAAGTCTATTCCATAAAATGCTAATAAAAATATGCTTGTCATGATAGGAGTTTTAACTTGTCAATATTTTGGTTGGTATTATAATAAAGAACTTTCTTTAAGGTTGTGGCTTTTGATTTACAATTATTAAAAATTTAGAAGAAAGTTATCATCATTCATTATTAAAATTAAACTTTTTTGGTCTTGCCTGAGATTTGACATTATTCTCGGCATAGGCAAAGACAGTAGGGTCCCAGGCTCCTGGATCCTTTTCCTTTTCCCCTATTTAGGGGGCCCTTAGCAAGCAGCACCTTAAGGCTTGGCCTGATCCCTGCACCCTGCATCCTATCTCTCACCTCTACTCTCTGGGGCAGAATACATGGCATCTGTGATTATAGCTGCCTCTGTTAGTTTTAGCCAGTTTTCCAGTTATTAGCCCATCTATTCAAACATTAAAATATTTGACTGATAGAGGCAACTAGAAAGGCAGGATCAATCTTAGAACTGAGCAAATCTCAGTTCTTCTCTGGTGGGTGACTTGACTTAGGTGTTGATGCCAAGGTGTTCATTACCTCTTGCCCACCATTGTAACTCTTGCATGTATCACTGGAGTGCTCCTGCCAAAATGACAATTGGAAAGATTTCTCCTGATAGTGTCATTTATATTTGAAGCCTCTGAAAGTGTCACACTTGCCATTACAATGAATAATTGATGGGAGCAAAGAGAAGAGATGGCTGGGGTTTGGTACGGGACTCTTTGGAACATTCTCATTACAGGATGCAGTGTTACATAAGGAGAACATCTTATTTATGCAGTTTTTCCATAAAGAGACTTAGAACTGTGCAAACTGCTGAAAATTGCATATGAGAACTGAGATTATGGCAATAGTCAAGCTGAGAGGCAATTTTAAAAGCATGCCTAAAGCCATGCTTGTATTAGGACATTTACATAGCAGACTGACTTTTTTTTCTTGAGCTGGGCTCAAAGCAAGTGAGAGTATTCTTTTGTTAATGGGTAACATCTAGATAATTCAAAATTATTTATGAGTATCCAATAGTAAATAGAACACTATGGCCAACCTCAACCCCAGCAAACAGCGAGGTTGCTAATCCTTTGTTTAAGCTTTGACAGTGTTTTAGTGTAGTAGAAATGGTGATACATCCCTTCACAAAGAGGCAGAGTAACTGAAAGTTTAAGGGTTGAACTCTTGGGTCAGTCCACTTGGGTTTGAATCTTGACTCTTCTCTTATTAGGTGTATGACTTCAGGAAAGAGATTTAACTTCTCGATGCCTTGGTTTTGCCATCTCTCTGTGGGGAAAGTAAAAGCTCACGTAACACATGGGTGTACATTCTGTATGGAAACAGGACAAATTGTACTGTTTATATCCAAATTGGAACCACAGAAGAATATTAAGTCAAAATTTACTGGAGACCACCTCTTAAGCCTCCTGTCAAATACATACTTGTATTTTGAGAAGGTTTGTTGGTTAGAAGTTCTGAATTTTTTTTTTTTTTACTGTAACTAAGAATGAGAGGATCATGAGGGGTATTTGCAGCTTCGCTAGGTTCAGCCCAGTGGCTGTGAGAGTAGCTCATTAGAAACTTCAGCAGCAGCACCAGGAACTTGTTAGAAATCCTGAATCTTGGGTTCCCCACCCCAGGACCGATTGAGCACTTGACTTGGAGCCCAGTAATCTAATGTGAATGCCCTTTGAGGATTCAGACACAGGTTCAGCTTATAGAGGAAAAGTGTTTCTTGGGTGGGAAACTGGAAAAACTATGGGTCTTAAGCTTGGGACTTCTGTGCTCATAGATAGTGTCTGGTAGTTAATGCCTCTGTGATCTATTGCAAAATTCTGGGAAAAAAAATGCAAATGGAAGTTTCAGAGTCCATTTTGTTTTCAATTTTTTTACTGAGGCAATCTCTATAGTGGGTATTAGGATTCCATTAAGTTCATCAGACCCAACTGTAATCCTGAGAGTATGAACCATAAATAAAAATAAGTGAGATGTTGATGAAAGTACGAAAGCAAAAATTTGAAATAGTTAAACAAATTAGTCCTCCATTTCACTAATCTCTCAGATATCTCAATTTCGGGGTCCTATTATTTGGACCTGCCAGAGAACTGCTGCTGTTGAATTTAACTTGGCATCATCTCTGCGACTTGCATTCTGGGACATCTATAAAAAACAGCCACAGAAAGTTTTGCGCTCGCTATATTGCAGAGTTCTGCCAAGGATGCTTCCCACCAGGCTGCCCAATGCTCTTTTTCATGCAGGTTGGTTTTTTCCCTTTTAATTTTTATTTTTAAATAATTGTAGATCACAGAAAATAAAAAAAAATAGCACAGAGAGTTCCCATATAACCTTAACTTAATTTCTGCCAGTGGTAACTTCTCATATAACCATAGGACAGTATCAAAACAAGAAATGGGTATTGGTTCAATCCACATATTTCAACAGTTTTACATGCACTCATATGCATGTGTCTAGTACTATGCCATTTTATCACATGCATAGATCAAAATATTTTATCACACCATAATCAAGACATAGGAGTGTTCCATTACATAAAGTCCTCCTCGTGCTACCCTTTTATCGTCACATTCTCCTTGCTTGTCCCTAACACAGGGCTTCTTTTTCCACTGGTATTTGTACCAGAGGAGTGGAGGTTTAAATTTACTTTATGGATACCATGAAACTTGCTATGGACCATGGTCACCCTTTCCTTTGGCCAGTAGGAAGTTTAGGTACAATTTCTAGCAACCACCTTGGACTGTATAGCAGGCATTTCAGGCATCCGATGAGCCCCTTACTTAGCTGGTATCTTTCTCTCCTTTTACCCTCAGATCACTTTCTCTTTGGTTGTTTTGCATTATGTGATATTTTACCAAATCTCTGCACATCTTTGTGTACTGAGATGAAATATATAAGTTTAACCTACAAAAAATAGTTGTACGATATCTTGTCTATTTATTATTTAGTTTCATTACTCCTCTGCACTCCTGTCCCCTT
>PVIY010038980.1:0-23450 GCA_004026745.1 Myrmecophaga tridactyla
TGAGTGTTGTTCTTGATCTCTCCAAGTGTCCTTTCATTCAGGTAAAAATGCTGTCTGCTCAGGCCAGGGAGACTGGTTTTTCATCTACCCACTATATCAACTGTTATTTGCACAGCCTCCCAATTACTAGAAGCATGGTCCCCACTCCCAGAACCGCTGTGAAGGAGAAGGCTGTGCGTGCCCTGGATCTGTTGAATGCGAGTGTTGAAAATCAGGGCCAGATTAAGATGTACATCAGTGAAGTGTGTCAGGAGACTGTGTCACATTGCTGCAACTCATTTCTGCAGCAGGCGGGATTAAATTTGTTAAAAACCATGACGGTTATTAATAACATGCTTGCCAAGTCCGTTTCAGACTTGAAGTTTCCATTGATATCAGAGGGGAGTGGATGTGCTAAGGTTCAGGTTTTGAAACCGCTAATGAGTTTGTCTGAAAAGGCAGCCTTGGCAGGGGAGTTGCTCAGTGCCCAAATGCTGTTCTCATTCATGTCCCTCTTTATCAGAAATGGAAACAGAGACATTCTCTTGGACGTACTTGCCCCTTAAATGACCAATTCAAATAGAAAGGGAATGAATCCACCCAACCCCCGTTTGGTGAACATTCGCTTGAATTCTCATTCAAAGAATCTGCAGAGGGTGCTACTGAAGATCCAGCCTTAGCCAATCACCACATCCTTGAGTTGGGTGAATGTTACAGTTGCTCAACCCAGGACCATACTCTTACTGGCCAGGCAGGGATCCCCACAGAGCTTTCAGTAACTTCTTGGTTTTGCAGTTGCAGGTAATGCACATTGTAAATTACTCCCTTCCAGCTGTCCTCATGTGGTAAAGGGGTCCTTTCAGCTGGCAGCTGTGGATAAAGAATGTCATACTATAGCAACACGAGTGAAGTTGCTGCCTGTGGTGGTCTCCCTGTTTAAGCTGGACCGTTTTGTGGAGACCAGCCGTGCGTCAGAGCTTGTGCTGGAAATGCATTTGTTGCTGCTTAGGTTGAATTTTTTTGTGTTTACTCTTTCTTCTACGCAGGCGGATTAATGGTGAGCCTATTCATCAAAAACAAAAAACAACACTCCCCTTCTACCAATTGTACTGAGTTAGCCTCATGCACCCGAGACTACATTTGTGTGTATCGTCAATAAAATTGTGCACTTTGATTGGCAAAAAAAAAAGAAACATGGTCCTTGTCCTTGAGTTTACAGCCTGCATGAAGAAAAAGACAAAAATACACACTAACTATCTGAGACACTTGCTTCTGACAAATGCACGCTTGCCAGTGCTTACAGCAAGCAGAGGTTGAAATGGGCTCTGGTGCTCAGTAAAAGGTTCCAGAAGGGGTGGGGGCAGAGGGGGATTAAGAAGGAATGTTGAGAGGACTAAAAGAGGAGCAACCGGCATGGTGCTTGGCACACAGAAATCCCTCAATAAAGGTGCATTTCTTGACTGCCAGCCTAGAGAGGAAAGTCAGCATCTTTGAGTTTGTCTACATATCCAGCGTGGGGGGGGAGCATGCTGACCTGCATCCAAAGGCATTTAGTGTATAATTGTAGCCATAATTCTTGCCATTTGCTAAGGGCCTACTGTGTATTGTTTGATCTCACCTGCCAAGCAGCAGTTAGATCTACTTCGGTCCCCCTTCCCTCCATTGCCATCCCACACACAAGTTCCTGGCAGAATGAGAAGGATCGGTCCCTGCCCCCTTTGGGGGAACCTCCTTTCTGCCCTTTGCCTTGTCCCATTGGTGGGATCCAAGAAGGGGGCAGTGGAGTCCTCCATTAACTCCCCAGAGTGGTGGCAGGGCAGATGTTGAGGTTGCTTGACAGGCCCGTGGCCTGCACCTCCATCGTGTGACACCTCCATACCCTCCATCCAAGGTCCCAACAACCCCGCGAGGAAAGGGAGAGCCCCTGTGCACTGAACCACTCCAGGGTCTGGGCAACTCATTCTGCCACACCACTTCCCCAACATGTCCATCAAGCCTTATTCCCACGCATCACCAAAGCCAGGTTTGTTTCCTGCATGCTTTCGATGTGTCAAGAAATGGTCCTCCTCCTCAAGCCCATGGCAAACACAGAAACATTTATGTTTCCTCTGGGCAGAGCTGCCTCTGCCCCCTGTGCCCTCCCCTGGCTTCCCTGGGATGCTGCTTGGGGCCACTGTGTCCTGGGCAGCGGTGGTCTCTACAGAGCTCTGCCTTCCGACTGCTCTCCTCCAAACAGAGCATAGTTTTATTTTATTTTATTTCCTCCCACCAAAGTCAGGATTCCAGGTAAGTTACTGCTTTCCAGCCTGTACCCATTCACTCCATCCTTCAATCTGACTAGCGTCCTGGGTGCCTGCTAGGTCCTCAGACCCTCTCTGAGGAATCCTCCAACCAGGAATGGGATCCCTGACCCTTCCCAAGCCCCGGTGCCTTGGATGGCCTTGGATGGTCAATGGGAGACTTGGGGTTGCTGCAATACCACACTCCCATCAACTGGGCTTCCTTTGTCGGCTGGGGGGCTCTGTCTTGTTTCCTAAGGGCTGCAAATGTGACCACTCCTTTCTCCCAAGCTAACCTCCGTTCTGCTGGGCAGTCTGTTTTTCCAGTAGGATTTCCCTGCAGACAGCTCCCACATCTACTTTTTTCCAGTTGAGCCTGCTTTGCTGCCTTAATCTCAGCTGAAAGGCAGAGGATTTTCTCCTTTCTCCTGGTTTGTGGTTCAAAATTAACATGTACCTCCCTGCTCCGTGCACACCACCGAATGCTGACTTGTGTACTGCTACAAACAGCTGTCCACCATCTCTAGGCACTTAGCACTTTAAGGTCACATGACTCCTAATGCGGGGAGAGCCTTGGAGACCTTCTGTCTACCTCCTGAGCATCTCTGTGACAGCAAGGTCTGCAGGCATTGATGTATCTGCACAGTGTGATCTTGGCCCAAGTCAAAACCGTCCTTTCCATCACTGGCACTGCCCTCCTCCAAACACTCCCAGTGCCCGGAAGCGCGCATCTTCTCTTCTGCCCTTCATCCCTGGATTGGTTGCCGAGCCAGGTTATGAACCCACTTCCCAATGGATTCTGTGTATGTTGGTGAAGGGGCGTTGAGAGCATGCCTGCCATCAAAGCCTGATTACAATATTTAGAGGCTCCAAGCACTGCAAAGACTTACAGTGCTCCCTCCCACCCATAATTCAAGATTAAAACAGCACTGAACCATCAATCACAAATTTACCTGTATGCTGTAATTAAAAGAGATACTTCCTGTGTTTCTCCATTGCAAATGCCTTGACAAGGCCACCCAAATTGAACTTGTCACATTCAACAGGGAATCATGCTTGCCTTGATGGTGCTGCCTCAGCCTAGACAGTCCCTTGAATAATCTGGAACCACTGCCACAGATTACTGCACACAAGGTTACAGACATCCAGCTTCCAGTCTTAAGCACTGCGTCCAGTTTCAAGCACTGCATCTTCACTGGGGCCCTATGTGCCACTCTCAAAGCAATTTCAACCACAGTACTCTCACTTTGAAGTGTCATCCATGGGCTGGCACAATGCTTACCAAGTTGATCTGTACACTGTAGCACCATTCAGCTAAGAATTTGGCATCTGTGGCAAGGATTTACTCCTGGCTCCTTTCTAGGGGGATACAGATTGGTCTAAGATGAAGATGGATCCTGCACCAGAGTCAACCACAGTCCTGCAGAGGATTGGCCAACCCCTTGTCTCTTACAGACACTGCTTGAATCTTCTCACAATCTGCCACTTCACTCCTCACTTTGTTCATGGCCCCTTTTTCACCCCAAGTTCCATTCCCTTATGGCTTCTTGGTTTTCTGTGTGCTTTAGGAGGGCCTTCCCCACCTCCAGATTGCAAAAACATCCTCCCATATAAGTTTCTAATCTTTTCATATCTTCTCTCTAAAGTTTCATCTCATGCATCTATTCGGAATTTACTTTTGTGCAAAGTGGGAATTAGTAATCTAACTTTACTTTTTTTCCCCCCAGACATTTAACCAATGAACCCAACACCATTCATTCCATTGTCATGCTACTCGGTGGTACATTCTGGGATCTTCACATACCTGGCTGAGCTGTCCTCTGTGGCTTCCTTTGTTAAAGATCCTCCGGAGGCATACCACTTCCTGTCACTATCCTCTTTCAAATGTTCCCACTTAAGCATATTTATCTTTCCCTTCCTTTTTTGCAACTTAGTGACTTTTCTTTATAAAAATATTTTACATATCATTTGGTTTTTTCCTTGGTATTATTTTTTGTTATCGCTTTTATGAATGGATATCGTTTTTAGCTTCTCCTACAACACTGGTCTACTTTTACTCTGCTGCCTTCTCCCTTATGCCAGCACACTAGATGTATGTGTGGTTTCTGTTGTTTTAGGAGTAGTAGGAAAAAAGGGATGCTAACTATAATTCAGAAACTCTCTCAAACTTTAAGAAATATTCTTCAGGATGCCTCATTTTTTTATTGGTAGTCAGGCCCAATGCTCCCCATGGCCACTCCCAAAGAGGACAAAAGGGTAAATGGACAAGGCATTTGGCCCTAATGTTCCACATATATGCTTTCCTCACAATTCCCTTTATAGATACTTTCCTTTATTTCATTTTACCTTTGCATTCCCCCCCTTCCTCCTCCTCCTGCAATAGAAGCATTCAAACTTGTTCTTCTGATTTATTCAATTATGTTTTTTTTTCATCTGGCAAGGTCTCCATTAAGTCTAGCCATCAGTACTCTATAATTCTTTGTTCTTGGATATGGGGATATAGGATGAACAAGTGTTGGAGAGGATATAGAGAATAGGAACAGGTATTCACTGGGAATGTGGAATGGTACAGCTGCTGCGGGAGACAGTTTGGAAGTTCCTCAGGAAGCTAAATATAGAACTTCCATATGATTTAGCAATCCCGCTACTAAGTATATACTCAGAAGAATTGAAAGCAGGGATGTGAACAGACATTTTATGTGCACACTGATGTTCATAGCAGCATCATTCACAGTTGCCAAAAGATGGAAACAACACAGGTGCCCATCACCAATGAATGGATAAACAAAACATGGTGTATATATATATATATTATATATTATATATATTATATATTATATATATAATATATATAATGGAATATCATGCAACTGTAAGAAGAAATGAAGTAATGATGTAAGTGACTAGCTGGATAAACCTTGAGGACATTATGGTGAGTGAAGTAAGTCAGACACAAAAGGTCAAATATTTAATGACCTTGCTAATGTGAACTAAATACAACTAGCAAACTCATGGTGCTAAAATCTAGAACATAGGTCACCAGAAGATAGAATGATGACAGAGAATGAGGAGCTGATGCTTAATTTGTGTAGAATATGTAATAAAGTTGATTTAAAATGTTTGTAAATGCATAGAGGTGATGGTAGTACATTATGGTGAGTGTAATTAGCAACATGATACGTGGTTGTCATTGGATTGAAAGGACAAGTTAGGGTCATGTATGTCACTAGAAGGAAAACCAGAAGATGAAACATGGGACTGTATAACATACTGAATCCTATTGAGGGCGAAAATGTTCTAGAATTGATTGTGCTGATGAATGCACAACTCTGAATATACTAGAAGACATTGATTTGTACACATTAGATTGTGTGGTATGTGAAGTTATTTCAACAAAACTGCTAAAAAAAAGTCTATGGTCAGAATCTTCCACACCTGGTTCTTGATATGTAATGGAAGTCTTTGGAATTTAGGAAAGTCCCAAATTGATGGCTATGGATTTTCAAAATTAGCCTTAAGAACTCAAAGTTTCTTGAGTAAGGTACAGGCAGTACCTTGCTTCTCTGTGTTTAAGGTTATAATCCTAATTGCTTCGTCTTAAAGCCGAATGAGCTACATGACAACATTGTATTCAGGGGAATTATGTATACTTTGGTTAAATATTTAAAAAATATTATCCCTGTTACATGCTGAACAACAATATCAGATAAGAGTTGAGAATGGGTATTTTCATTTCTCTGCTGTTAAAATAAATTCCAAAGAATGGGTTGGTTTAAATGATGGGAATTTATTTGCTCATAGTTTTGAGACTTAGAGAAGTCAAAAATTGAGGCATCATCTAGACAATGCTTTCCCCCAGAAGACTGATGTCATGGGGCTGGCTGCCAGCAGCTGTTTGTCATTGATTTTTTGTCACATAGCAATGTACATAGTGGGGTCTTTTCCCTTCTCCTCTGGGTCCTGTTAAATTCTGACTTCTGGCTGTTCCCCCCCGGCTTCTCTCTCACCCCGGCTTTCACTGAGTTAAAGACTCCAGTAATCTGGACTAAAAGCCACCTGATTTGGTTGGGCCACTCCAACTGAAGTAACATCTTGAAGAGATCTTATTTAAATGGGTCTACACTCACAAGAATGCAGACTAAGACCAAGAATACGTCTAAACTGGGGTACACAATTTAATCAGCATTAATGGGCAAGGACAAAGGGGGCCAAAGGGGCAGTCAGGACACTGCCCTATCCTTTTGTCTAAGTCCTTAGGTGAATAGACCAAAGAGAGATGTATGTGGAGTTCAGATACTCTACAAAGCATATATTCAGCACATAACATAATATTCAAAAGGCTTGGTAAAGACAGGTCAATGAATTCTTTACATTTTACTTTAAATTTTGTTTATTTTTTTAAACGGAGAACACATCCTAGTGATTCAAAATTCAAAAGGTAACAAGGGGGTTACATTGAAAATCTCACCACTGTCACATCAGCCATCCAATTCTCCCTCATGAGAGGCAATGCTGTCAGCTTCTTGTGCTTCATTACACGGATGGTTTGAATATATGCACACAAATGCGTATATCTGTTCATTTTCCGTGCTTATAGCGCAAATATTACTTTACCTAAAAAATGTTTTTTCCCTCTTAACCATTGTTTTGGTAATCCTTTGATAACACTACATGAAGAACTTCTTTTTTATTTTACAGTTTGATAACATTTAATTGGGTGAATATTTCAAAATTGCTTTATTCTATTCCCGATTTATGGATATTCAGGGTCCCCCTTTTCTTGCTATTAGTAATAATGCTTCAATGATTATACCTATTTTTTTCTTCCTCTCTCCCTTCCTCTTTTCATCCATCCAGTTTTAGTTGATTAAATTATCTTAGTGTTTATCTTTGTTTTATTATATATATACCCCTATTGCCAGACTCGTCAATTTAAATATCTTTTGACCCCAGCTCTCATGGACAGGAAAATCAAAATATATATTACCTAGCACCTTCATTCCCTTTTATGCCCCAGCTGTTGTTCATTCTATCATTTCTATCCCATTTGGGTTTATCACAAATACATTCTGTTCTGTAACCATAATCCCCACATTTGTTTTGGTCTCAGTCCTAAATTTACATGGATTTGATACTTGTTGCTAGACTTTCGCTATAGTTTTTTATTTGCTGTGCTCTTCCCACATTTGCCTTCACCTCTGTTAATTTTCATCTTCCATGTTCTTCCCAAAGGAAGGACCAACAGCTCATATTTCATCTCATTCTTGTTTTGCCATATATTTCATGAGCTCTTGCTTAATTGCTTCATTAAGATTTTTTAATTCATAATTAAATATTTGTTCACCATTTTCATCTACTTTATGTTAACATTTTTCAGATAAGTTTTCTTCATATGCCATACATTTTCATGTCTTCCTCCTTTTATCATGCATTGCCTGTTTTTAGCTCTCATGCATGTTCCTTTTTTGATTCCCCATTTTTAAGGAATATCAGGTTTTCTTGAACCAGTTATTTGCAGAAAGTTCTGTAGGACAAGGGCCAGAGTTGTCTTCCCTGATTCCAAAAATTTTCCTTATGGCCCAAGCCATTAAGGAGAGGTAGCTGTGTGGCTATTGAAAGTGCAGTATCTTTTCTCCCCTGCTATTTAGGGGCAGACTCATTTCCAGTGCTCCCATCAGGACAGATTGTTTCCTACAGATATGACCTGTCTCTGTGATTCTTCATTTCGTCCAATTTCTTTCTTCTATTATTACTGCGTGGTGTCTATGGAGACTCCTGCTGTCAACTTGTCCATGCTTCTCACCTTTAAGAAATATACAGTCTCTCTTCCTTCTGGGATATGGTGGTGCCTAGTGGGTGATTCGAGTGTCAGAGTTTCTGGAAAGTTAACTGAGCAGACTGTCAAGCAGAAACCAGTTTGCAAATCTATAGAGACGCTCTCTATGAAAAATTCAAAACCCAGAATACTGTGAGACTTGGTTTAGAGAAGACCTCTAGTCAGGACTGGAAAGACAAGCAACTCTATGTTCTCTATCAGCCTTCCTGAACTTTCTTAGTATATGGCAAAGGAACACACAAGACAGTTTCTTCCTGTCTTGGGAACTGAGCTTGTGCTTATTAAGAGAAAACTGTGTGACATCAAAGATGCAAAAGTAACACCCCATAGCATTTTCAGTTGAAGTGACTTTTCATTATTGATTTTCATAGCATTCATCACTATGAATGGAAGAGAGACTGTATATTTCTTAAAGGTGAGAAGCATGGACAAGCTGACAGCAGGAGTCTCCATAGACACCACTCAGTAATAATAGAAGAAAGAAATTGGAAGTCCATTGATTTCCTGTTTTCTTTGTTTGTATTCCCCACTAGATGATAAGCTCCATGAACACAGGAATGGTATCTGTTTTGTTTACTATTAAATCTCCATCTACCTGGCCCATAATTAATGCTCAGTGGCTACTCAATTTGATTATCTGGCATTCAAGCTGCAATTCTAGTTCTGAACAGGAGTTTGCGCTTATCTGTAAATTTTGAAATATCTTCAATAAATGTGTATTATTTTTGCAAAGAGAAAATTTGTTCTAAAATGTGTTAAACAGTATTTACAGTATGGTACTAATTTTTTAAAATGCATCTGCATGAAAAGTGTTCAAGTTTGCTAGCCACTGGAATGCAACACACCAGAGATGGATTGGCTTTTAATAAAAGGGGATTTATTTCTTTAGTTCTTCAGAGGAAAGGCAGCTAACTTTCAACTGAGGTTCTTTCTTTCACGGGAAGGCACAGGACGATCTCTGCTGGCCTTGTCTCCAGGCCTCCACGTTCCAACAACTTTCTCCGGGGTGATTTCTTTCTGCATCTCCAAAGGCCTGGGCTGAGCTGCGAGGGCTGAGATGAGGTATGCTGAGCTGCTTTGGTCTGTGCTACATTGACCTCTCTCATTTAAGCAGAAGCCAATTAAATCAAACGTCATTCATTGCAGTAGTCACGCCTCCTAGCCGACTGCAGATGTAATCAGCAACAGATGAGGTTCACATACCATTGGTTCATGTCCACAGCAATAGATCTAGGCACCTTCACCTGGCCAAGTTGACAACTGAATCTAACTGCCACAACATATATACAAGAAAAAAATAAATTTCCAAGTACATTTTAACAACTAGGTATAGAACAGATTTTAAAGTTTGGTATGGGTTACAGTGCCACAATTTCTCAGTGTTTCTTCTAGCTGCTCTAAGACACTGGAGACCAATAGAAATAACAGTGTAATGGTTCAGCAGTCATATTTATTTGTTAAATCCTATCTTCTCTGTTATAGTCATTCATCTCCTTAAATAACATATATACATAAAAACAATAAATTTCAAAGTACATCACAACATTTTGTTGTAGAACGGATTTCAGAGTTTGGTATGGGTTACAATTCCAGGTTTTTACTTCTAGCTGCTCTAAGGTACTGGAGGCTAAAGGAAATATCAATATAATGGTTCAGCACTCATCCTCATTTGTTAAATCTGACCTTCTCTGTATACCTTGATTTTTATTAAAAAAAAAGTATTAAATGTCTCTGTTTTAGTTTCCTAGGCTGCTCAAACAAATACCATGAAATAGGTTAAAAAAATGGGAATTTATCAGCTTACCATTTTGAGGTTAAAAAGTCCAAATCAAAGCATCATCAAGGTGATGCTTTCTCCCTGAAGACTGTGGCATTTTGGGCCTGGTTACTGGCAATCCTTGGGTCCTTTATCACATGGCGATGAACATGGCAGTGCCTGTTGCTCTCTCCCTTTTCTTCTAGGTTTCCTTGATTTCAGCTTCTTACTTCCTGTGTCTTTCTCTCCCTGTGATTGAATTTCATTCTTTTATAAAGAATTCCAGTAATACAGTAATAAGATTCAGACCCATCCTGGTAGATCCTCAACAAAAGATCCAACTTACAATGGATTCACACCCACAGGAATGGATTAAATTTAAGAACATGTTTTTGTGGGCTATATACAGCTTCAAGCCACCACAATCTCTGTCTACAAAAAAAAAAAAAAAGAATTTTGCCTCCTGTGGACCTTTTCTTAGGAAGTTGTTTGAACATGGAGTCCAACAAAATGAAGTCAAAGGAATATTTGGATTCCAGGAAATAGTAAACCCAATTTGGGAAAGTGATAAAGGTTAGTTTTAAGATGACAGCTGTGCTGGTTTGAAATGTGTATGTACCCTAGAAAAGCCATGTTTTAATCCTAATCCCATTTAGTAAAGGCAGTCTAATCCTTATTCAGCATTGTATGTTTGAAACTGTAATTAGATCATCTCTCTGGAGATGTGATTTGATCAAGAGTGGTTGTTAAACTGGATTAGGTAGAGGCATGTCTCCACCCATTTGGGTGGGTCTTGATTAGTTTTTGAAGTCCTATAAAAGAGGAAACATTTTGGAGAATAGGAGATTCAGGCAGAGCAGAGCAGAATGAAATAGTCATGAGAAGCAGAGTCCACCAGGCAGCAACCTTTGGAGATGAAGAAGGAACATGCCTCCCAGGGAACTTCATCAAACAGGAAGCCAGGAGAAGAAGCTAGCAGATGACGCTGTGTTTGCCATGTGCCCTTCCAGATGAGAGAGAAACTCTGACTGTGTTTGCCATGTGCCCTTCCACTTGAGAAAGAAACCCTGAACTTCATCGGCCTTCTTGAACCAAGGTAACTTTCCCTGGATGTCTTAGATTGGACATTTCTGTAGACTTGTTTTAATTGGGACATTTTCTTGGCCTTAGAACTGTTAACTAGCAACTTATTAAATTCCCGTTTTTAAATGCCATTCCATTTCTGGTATATTGCATTCCTGCAGCTGGCAAACTAGAACAACAGCCAAGTAGCAGTCCTCACTTGGCAAGACCAAAGTGGGGCAAGACAACAGGGAATTTGGGGTGGTCAGTGAACTCATGAATAGAGGGAGACTTGGTAAAATCAATTTAGGAGTTAGCAAAAAAAAAAATAGAGGATGTAAAAAAGGAAAATAAGGCAAGGTAAACAATTAGAAGAAACTCTAGAAAAATATTACAGTAATGTCCCCCAATAAACCATGCTGCCTCATATCCACCTTCTTGTATAGTCCCCTGCCATACTGACTCTAGGTCTGGTCATGTACTTTGCTTTGGCCACTTGAACATTAGCAAACATGACCCAATAAAGGGCTTCAACAGTGCCTTTTCAGTAGGATTTGCATTTTTCTTGCTCTGAAACCACTATGTGTAGAAGCCACGCTAGCTTGCTAGCCATTGAGACCATGTGGAACAGAGACAAACTGCTCCTGCTGAGGTCTTCTAGAAAGGGTTGCCAGATAAAACACAGGACTATCAGTTAAATTTTAATTTCAAATGAACAACAAATAAAATTTTAGTTTAAGTATGTCCCAAATATTGCATGAGACATACTTAATTAAAAATTATTAGTTGTTTATCTGTAATTCAAATTGAACAGGGCATCCTGTATTTTCTTTTGGTAAATCTGGCAACCCTAGCTACAGGCAAATCAGTCCCCAACTGATCTGCCAGGTGACCCCAGTAACATGAGTGACCTCAGGCAATACAAACAGAAGAATGAATCAGATGTGCCCAACTCAAATTCCTGATCCACAAAATAGTGAGCTAATAAAATGGCTGTTGTTTTAAGCCACTGAGTTTTGGAGTAATGTGTTATGCAGCAATAGGTAAAACAAAATAAAAAATATGTACTTGTTCCAAATATCAGCAAATTAAAATATAGCATTGAATTCAACATTTGACAGAGTATAAGGAAAAACAGTTTATGGAGTCTTGAATCTAACGGTCTCTTTAAGTGACTCAAGGGTCTTTACCTTGGGTACCAGAACATTTCTAAGCCACTACATGATTACATGAAAAACTAATTCCAGGTGGCCCCGGGATGTGACCACGCCATGTAGACGTGGGCAAGCTTGAACAAGTTCCCAATTTACTAAAAGGGTTACATATGTATGTTCCCAAGGTAAGATACATTCACACACTGAAACAGTTCATTTATAATTTGTACTTAGTTACAACACACCAGTAGACAGCATATAAGTAGATAATGGTTGCATGGCTCTCAGAACATCCTGAGTGATTGAATGGACATACAGACAATTCTCCCACATCCCAAGAAAGATCTTGATTGAATTTGTGAAAGTACCCGACGGATTTGAACACTTTTCTGGTGTTATTATCATCAAAGTATACCTTCGTTGGGTCTTGAAAGGAAGGGGAGCTTGCTCTTCTAATGGAGAGAATGCTGCTGAGCTTTCTACATTATATAGCCATGTGTATGCAGCTAAGTTCTAGTTTACTTTTACGTTCTGTTCTTTAGCAGCCATTTCCCATTATAGCTATCTGCTGTCAGCTCTACATGTTAAACATTATGAACAATATTTAGATGGTTATGACTATATAAATACTTCTCATTCCTGAGAAAACTAATGTATTAACCCTAGAATCTACTTTGTATAGTTTTAGAAAATGCTTCATATACCACCTGTGGGATTAGATTTCACATAGGCCTGAGACTTAATAAAAGTGTAGTTGGCAGGATATGGAATATAGAGGAAGATGATAAAAGGTGAAAGAGATGATGGAGGAATTGATGTCCTCATTTTATAAAGTACAAAGTGAGCAAATACTGATAGAGACATATGAAACAAACTAAAGATTTATGTATATTCTTTAAAGTTAAATTTACCTGTCTTATTTATTCTAGCTTACTTTTTATTACTTATTTCCTCCACGAGAAAGCAAGCTTGATAAAGACTGTCTTTGTTTTGCTCACCACCAAATTCCAAATGCTTTGAATAATGCCTGACAGACAATGATACTTAATGAATATTTGTTGAATGCATGATTAAACTAAAATAATAACAACATTATAAACACTGGGAATTTGAGAGGGGGAGGAAGGATGGCAATATTAAATGAGTCAAATTGCTCTATTTCATACCAGAAGGCCATTAGAGTACATGGATATTTTCAGTTTTGATCATAATCACAAGAACATCATTTCTCAGTCTTGGCGCTATTGACATTTTAGACCAGAACATTGTAAAATCAGCCTGTTCATTGTAAGATTAACTTCCCTTGCCTCTACCCACAATATGGAAGTAGCATTGTTTCCCACAGATGTGACGGCCAAAAATTTCTTCAGACACTGCCAAATGTTCTCTGGAGGGAAAAATCACCCCTAGCCAAGAACTACTGCACCAGAGGGAATAAAAATCAGAAAGGTTGAGAAAAATTGTCTCTAGACTCTAAAGAGTGGTCCTGAGTCTGGGAAAGAGTAGAAGAGGAAACTGTTCCTGTTCAGCATAAAATCTATCAAAGCAATTAGGCTTTGTTGTTATGTTTACGTATTGTCGGGTCAAGTACTATGATTTATAAAGAAAAAAATAAGATGTTAATGAGATAGAACCAATGAGACTTGGTGACAAAGTAGCAATTTAGGATGAGAGAGAAGGAGGAGTCAAGAATGACTTGTTTTCTGGCATGCGCAAGTGGACTGATGGTGTTGTATTTACTGAGACGGGGAACACAAAAGGAGGAACAGTTTTGGTGCGGGCTAGGGAAAGATGACTCTAATTTCAGATATGCAGAACATGAAAAATCTGTGAGATATGCAATCTGTCAGCATCAAATAAGTTAATCTTGAGCTCAGGACATACAGACTTGTGAGACAATGACAATTAATGACTGATGCCATGGCAATGGAGGAGATTCCTGGAAAGAGAAGACACCTGAGGACAGGATCCCAAGGACTAGCAAGATTGAGCATATAACATTCCAGACTTTTTATGGTGGTTAGATTCAGTTGTCAACATGGCCAGGTGATGGCACCTAGTTCTGTTGCTGTGGACATGAGCCGATGGTATGTGAACCTCATCTGTTGCTCATTACATCTGCAGTCGGCTAGGAGGTGTGCCTGCTGTAATGAATGATGTTTGATTTAATTGGCTGGTGCTTAAATGAGAGAGCTCAACGCAGCACAGCCCAAAGCAGCTCAGCATACCTCATCTCAGCCCTCGCAGCTCAGCCCAGGCCTTTGGAGATACAGAAAGAAATCGCCCCGGGGAAAGTTGTTAGAACGTGGAGGCCTGGAGACAAGGCCAGCAGAGATCGTCCTGTGCCTTCCCATGAAAGAAAGAACCTCAGTTGAAAGTTAGCTGCCTTTCCTCTGAAGAACTAAAGAAATATATCCCCTTTTATTAAAAGCCAATCCATCTCTGGTGTGTTGCATTCCAGTGGCTAGCAAACTTGAACACTTTTCATGCAGATGCATTTTAAAAAATTAGTACCATACTGTAAATACTGTTTAACACATTTTAGAACAAATTTTCTCTTTGCAAAAATAATACACATTTATTGAAGATATTTCAAAATTTACAGATAAGCGCAAACTCCTGTTCAGAACTAGAATTGCAGCTTGAATGCCAGATAATCAAATTGAGTAGCCACTGAGCATTAATTATGGGCCAGGTAGATGGAGATTTAATAGTAAACAAAACAGATACCATTCCTGTGTTCATGGAGCTTATCATCTAGTGGGGAATACAAACAAAGAAAACAGGAAATCAATGGACTTCCAATTTCTTTCTTCTATTATTACTGAGTGGTGTCTATGGAGACTCCTGCTGTCAGCTTGTCCATGCTTCTCACCTTTAAGAAATATACAGTCTCTCTTCCATTCATAGTGATGAATGCTATGAAAATCAATAATGAAAAGTCACTTCAACTGAAAATGCTATGGGGTGTTACTTTTGCATCTTTGATGTCACACAGTTTTCTCTTAATAAGCACAAGCTCAGTTCCCAAGACAGGAAGAAACTGTCTTGTGTGTTCCTTTGCCATATACTAAGAAAGTTCAGGAAGGCTGATAGAGAACATAGAGTTGCTTGTCTTTCCAGTCCTGACTAGAGGTCTTCTCTAAACCAAGTCTCACAGTATTCTGGTTTTGAATTTTTCATAGAGAGCGTCTCTATAGATTTGCAAATTGGTTTCTGCTTGACAGTCTGCTCAGTTAACTTTCCAGAAACTCTGACACTCGAATCACCCACTAGGCACCACCATATCCCAGAAGGAAGAGAGACTGTATATTTCTTAAAGGTGAGAAGCATGGACAAGTTGACAGCAGGAGTCTCCATAGACACCACGCAGTAATAATAGAAGAAAGAAATTGGACGAAATGAAGAATCACAGAGACAGGTCATATTTGTAGGAAACAATCTGTCCCGATGGGAGCACTGGAAATGAGTCTGCCCCTAAATAGCAGGGGAGAAAAGATACTGCACTTTCAATAGCCACACAGCTACCTCTCCTTAATGGCTTGGGCCATAAGGAAAATTTTTGGAATCAGGGAAGACAACTCTGGCCCTTGTCCTACAGAACTTTCTGCAAATAACTGGTTCAAGAAAACCTGATATTCCTTAAAAATGGGGAATCAAAAAAGGAACATGCATGAGAGCTAAAAACAGGCAATGCATGATAAAAGGAGGAAGACATGAAAATGTATGGCATATGAAGAAAACTTATCTGAAAAATGTTAACATAAAGTAGATGAAAATGGTGAACAAATATTTAATTATGAATTAAAAAATCTTAATGAAGCAATTAAGCAAGAGCTCATGAAATATATGGCAAAACAAGAATGAGATGAAATATGAGCTGTTGGTCCTTCCTTTGGGAAGAACATGGAAGATGAAAATTAACAGAGGTGAAGGCAAATGTGGGAAGAGCACAGCGAATAAAAAACTATAGCGAAAGTCTAGCAACAAGTATCAAATCCATGTAAATTTAGGACTGAGACCAAAACAAATGTGGGGATTATGGTTACAGAACAGAATGTATTTGTGATAAACCCAAATGGGATAGAAATGATAGAATGAACAACAGCTGGGGCATAAAAGGGAATGAAGGTGCTAGGTAATATATATTTTGATTTTCCTGTCCATGAGAGCTGGGGTCAAAAGATATTTAAATTGACGAGTCTGGCAATAGGGGTATATATATAATAAAACAAAGATAAACACTAAGATAATTTAATCAACTAAAACTGGATGGATGAAAAGAGGAAGGGAGAGAGGAAGAAAAAAATAGGTATAATCATTGAAGCATTATTACTAATAGCAAGAAAAGGGGGACCCTGAATATCCATAAATCGGGAATAGAATAAAGCAATTTTGAAATATTCACCCAATTAAATGTTATCAAACTGTAAAATAAAAAAGAAGTTCTTCATGTAGTGTTATCAAAGGATTACCAAAACAATGGTTAAGAGGGAAAAAACATTTTTTAGGTAAAGTAATATTTGCGCTATAAGCACGGAAAATGAACAGATATACGCATTTGTGTGCATATATTCAAACCATCCGTGTAATGAAGCACAAGAAGCTGACAGCATTGCCTCTCATGAGGGAGAATTGGATGGCTGATGTGACAGTGGTGAGATTTTCAATGTAACCCCCTTGTTACCTTTCGAATTTTGAATCACTAGGATGTGTTCTCCGTTTAAAAAAATAAACAAAATTTAAAGTAAAATGTAAAGAATTCATTGACCTGTCTTTACCAAGCCTTTTGAATATTATGTTATGTGCTGAATATATGCTTTGTAGAGTATCTGAACTCCACATACATCTCTCTTTGGTCTATTCACCTAAGGACTTAGACAAAAGGATAGGGCAGTGTCCTGACTGCCCCTTTGGCCCCCTTTGTCCTTGCCCATTAATGCTGATTAAATTGTGTACCCCAGTTTAGACGTATTCTTGGTCTTAGTCTGCATTCTTGTGAGTGTAGACCCATTTAAATAAGATCTCTTCAAGATGTTACTTCAGTTGGAGTGGCCCAACCAAATCAGGTGGCTTTTAGTCCAGATTACTGGAGTCTTTAACTCAGTGAAAGCCGGGGTGAGAGAGAAGCCGGGGGGGAACAGCCAGAAGTCAGAATTTAACAGGACCCAGAGGAGAAGGGAAAAGACCCCACTATGTACATTGCTATGTGACAAAAAATCAATGACAAACAGCTGCTGGCAGCCAGCCCCATGACATCAGTCTTCTGGGGGAAAGCATTGTCTAGATGATGCCTCAATTTTTGACTTCTCTAAGTCTCAAAACTATGAGCAAATAAATTCCCATCATTTAAACCAACCCATTCTTTGGAATTTATTTTAACAGCAGAGAAATGAAAATACCCATTCTCAACTCTTATCTGATATTGTTGTTCAGCATGTAACAGGGATAATATTTTTTAAATATTTAACCAAAGTATACATAATTCCCCTGAATACAATGTTGTCATGTAGCTCATTCGGCTTTAAGACGAAGCAATTAGGATTATAACCTTAAACACAGAGAAGCAAGGTACTGCCTGTACCTTACTCAAGAAACTTTGAGTTCTTAAGGCTAATTTTGAAAATCCATAGCCATCAATTTGGGACTTTCCTAAATTCCAAAGACTTCCATTACATATCAAGAACCAGGTGTGGAAGATTCTGACCATAGACTTTTTTTTAGCAGTTTTGTTGAAATAACTTCACATACCACACAATCTAATGTGTACAAATCAATGTCTTCTAGTATATTCAGAGTTGTGCATTCATCAGCACAATCAATTCTAGAACATTTTCGCCCTCAATAGGATTCAGTATGTTATACAGTCCCATGTTTCATCTTCTGGTTTTCCTTCTAGTGACATACATGACCCTAACTTGTCCTTTCAATCCAATGACAACCACGTATCATGTTGCTAATTACACTCACCATAATGTACTACCATCACCTCTATGCATTTACAAACATTTTAAATCAACTTTATTACATATTCTACACAAATTAAGCATCAGCTCCTCATTCTCTGTCATCATTCTATCTTCTGGTGACCTATGTTCTAGATTTTAGCACCATGAGTTTGCTAGTTGTATTTAGTTCACATTAGCAAGGTCATTAAATATTTGACCTTTTGTGTCTGACTTACTTCACTCACCATAATGTCCTCAAGGTTTATCCAGCTAGTCACTTACATCATTACTTCATTTCTTCTTACAGTTGCATGATATTCCATTATATATATATATATATATAATATATATAATATATATAATATATAATATATATATATACACCATGTTTTGTTTATCCATTCATTGGTGATGGGCACCTGTGTTGTTTCCATCTTTTGGCAACTGTGAATGATGCTGCTATGAACATCAGTGTGCACATAAAATGCCTGTTCACATCCCTGCTTTCAATTCTTCTGAGTATATACTTAGTAGCGGGATTGCTAAATCATATGGAAGTTCTATATTTAGCTTCCTGAGGAACTTCCAAACTGTCTCCCGCAGCAGCTGTACCATTCCACATTCCCAGTGAATACCTGTTCCTATTCTCTATATCCTCTCCAACACTTGTTCATCCTATATCCCCATATCCAAGAACAAAGAATTATAGAGTACTGATGGCTAGACTTAATGGAGACCTTGCCAGATGAAAAAAAAACATAATTGAATAAATCAGAAGAACAAGTTTGAATGCTTCTATTGCAGGAGGAGGAGGAAGGGGGGGAATGCAAAGGTAAAATGAAATAAAGGAAAGTATCTATAAAGGGAATTGTGAGGAAAGCATATATGTGGAACATTAGGGCCAAATGCCTTGTCCATTTACCCTTTTGTCCTCTTTGGGAGTGGCCATGGGGAGCATTGGGCCTGACTACCAATAAAAAAATGAGGCATCCTGAAGAATATTTCTTAAAGTTTGAGAGAGTTTCTGAATTATAGTTAGCATCCCTTTTTTCCTACTACTCCTAAAACAACAGAAACCACACATACATCTAGTGTGCTGGCATAAGGGAGAAGGCAGCAGAGTAAAAGTAGACCAGTGTTGTAGGAGAAGCTAAAAACGATATCCATTCATAAAAGCGATAACAAAAAATAATACCAAGGAAAAAACCAAATGATATGTAAAATATTTTTATAAAGAAAAGTCACTAAGTTGCAAAAAAGGAAGGGAAAGATAAATATGCTTAAGTGGGAACATTTGAAAGAGGATAGTGACAGGAAGTGGTATGCCTCCGGAGGATCTTTAACAAAGGAAGCCACAGAGGACAGCTCAGCCAGGTATGTGAAGATCCCAGAATGTACCACCGAGTAGCATGACAATGGAATGAATGGTGTTGGGTTCATTGGTTAAATGTCTGGGGGGAAAAAAAGTAAAGTTAGATTACTAATTCCCACTTTGCACAAAAGTAAATTCCGAATAGATGCATGAGATGAAACTTTAGAGAGAAGATATGAAAAGATTAGAAACTTATATGGGAGGATGTTTTTGCAATCTGGAGGTGGGGAAGGCCCTCCTAAAGCACACAGAAAACCAAGAAGCCATAAGGGAATGGAACTTGGGGTGAAAAAGGGGCCATGAACAAAGTGAGGAGTGAAGTGGCAGATTGTGAGAAGATTCAAGCAGTGTCTGTAAGAGACAAGGGGTTGGCCAATCCTCTGCAGGACTGTGGTTGACTCTGGTGCAGGATCCATCTTCATCTTAGACCAATCTGTATCCCCCTAGAAAGGAGCCAGGAGTAAATCCTTGCCACAGATGCCAAATTCTTAGCTGAATGGTGCTACAGTGTACAGATCAACTTGGTAAGCATTGTGCCAGCCCATGGATGACACTTCAAAGTGAGAGTACTGTGGTTGAAATTGCTTTGAGAGTGGCACATAGGGCCCCAGTGAAGATGCAGTGCTTGAAACTGGACGCAGTGCTTAAGACTGGAAGCTGGATGTCTGTAACCTTGTGTGCAGTAATCTGTGGCAGTGGTTCCAGATTATTCAAGGGACTGTCTAGGCTGAGGCAGCACCATCAAGGCAAGCATGATTCCCTGTTGAATGTGACAAGTTCAATTTGGGTGGCCTTGTCAAGGCATTTGCAATGGAGAAACACAGGAAGTATCTCTTTTAATTACAGCATACAGGTAAATTTGTGATTGATGGTTCAGTGCTGTTTTAATCTTGAATTATGGGTGGGAGGGAGCACTGTAAGTCTTTGCAGTGCTTGGAGCCTCTAAATATTGTAATCAGGCTTTGATGGCAGGCATGCTCTCAACGCCCCTTCACCAACATACACAGAATCCATTGGGAAGTGGGTTCATAACCTGGCTCGGCAACCAATCCAGGGATGAAGGGCAGAAGAGAAGATGCGCGCTTCCGGGCACTGGGAGTGTTTGGAGGAGGGCAGTGCCAGTGATGGAAAGGACGGTTTTGACTTGGGCCAAGATCACACTGTGCAGATACATCAATGCCTGCAGACCTTGCTGTCACAGAGATGCTCAGGAGGTAGACAGAAGGTCTCCAAGGCTCTCCCCGCATTAGGAGTCATGTGACCTTAAAGTGCTAAGTGCCTAGAGATGGTGGACAGCTGTTTGTAGCAGTACACAAGTCAGCATTCGGTGGTGTGCACGGAGCAGGGAGGTACATGTTAATTTTGAACCACAAACCAGGAGAAAGGAGAAAATCCTCTGCCTTTCAGCTGAGATTAAGGCAGCAAAGCAGGCTCAACTGGAAAAAAGTAGATGTGGGAGCTGTCTGCAGGGAAATCCTACTGGAAAAACAGACTGCCCAGCAGAACGGAGGTTAGCTTGGGAGAAAGGAGTGGTCACATTTGCAGCCCTTAGGAAACAAGACAGAGCCCCCCAGCCGACAAAGGAAGCCCAGTTGATGGGAGTGTGGTATTGCAGCAACCCCAAGTCTCCCATTGACCATCCAAGGCCATCCAAGGCACCGGGGCTTGGGAAGGGTCAGGGATCCCATTCCTGGTTGGAGGATTCCTCAGAGAGGGTCTGAGGACCTAGCAGGCACCCAGGACGCTAGTCAGATTGAAGGATGGAGTGAATGGGTACAGGCTGGAAAGCAGTAACTTACCTGGAATCCTGACTTTGGTGGGAGGAAATAAAATAAAATAAAACTATGCTCTGTTTGGAGGAGAGCAGTCGGAAGGCAGAGCTCTGTAGAGACCACCGCTGCCCAGGACACAGTGGCCCCAAGCAGCATCCCAGGGAAGCCAGGGGAGGGCACAGGGGGCAGAGGCAGCTCTGCCCAGAGGAAACATAAATGTTTCTGTGTTTGCCATGGGCTTGAGGAGGAGGACCATTTCTTGACACATCGAAAGCATGCAGGAAACAAACCTGGCTTTGGTGATGCGTGGGAATAAGGCTTGATGGACATGTTGGGGAAGTGGTGTGGCAGAATGAGTTGCCCAGACCCTGGAGTGGTTCAGTGCACAGGGGCTCTCCCTTTCCTCGCGGGGTTGTTGGGACCTTGGATGGAGGGTATGGAGGTGTCACACGATGGAGGTGCAGGCCACGGGCCTGTCAAGCAACCTCAACATCTGCCCTGCCACCACTCTGGGGAGTTAATGGAGGACTCCACTGCCCCCTTCTTGGATCCCACCAATGGGACAAGGCAAAGGGCAGAAAGGAGGTTCCCCCAAAGGGGGCAGGGACCGATCCTTCTCATTCTGCCAGGAACTTGTGTGTGGGATGGCAATGGAGGGAAGGGGGACCGAAGTAGATCTAACTGCTGCTTGGCAGGTGAGATCAAACAATACACAGTAGGCCCTTAGCAAATGGCAAGAATTATGGCTACAATTATACACTAAATGCCTTTGGATGCAGGTCAGCATGCTCCCCCCCCACGCTGGATATGTAGACAAACTCAAAGATGCTGACTTTCCTCTCTAGGCTGGCAGTCAAGAAATGCACCTTTATTGAGGGATTTCTGTGTGCCAAGCACCATGCCGGTTGCTCCTCTTTTAGTCCTCTCAACATTCCTTCTTAATCCCCCTCTGCCCCCACCCCTTCTGGAACCTTTTACTGAGCACCAGAGCCCATTTCAACCTCTGCTTGCTGTAAGCACTGGCAAGCGTGCATTTGTCAGAAGCAAGTGTCTCAGATAGTTAGTGTGTATTTTTGTCTTTTTCTTCATGCAGGCTGTAAACTCAAGGACAAGGACCATGTTTCTTTTTTTTTTGCCAATCAAAGTGCACAATTTTATTGACGATACACACAAATGTAGTCTCGGGTGCATGAGGCTAACTCAGTACAATTGGTAGAAGGGGAGTGTTGTTTTTTGTTTTTGATGAATAGGCTCACCATTAATCCGCCTGCGTAGAAGAAAGAGTAAACACAAAAAAATTCAACCTAAGCAGCAACAAATGCATTTCCAGCACAAGCTCTGACGCACGGCTGGTCTCCACAAAACGGTCCAGCTTAAACAGGGAGACCACCACAGGCAGCAACTTCACTCGTGTTGCTATAGTATGACATTCTTTATCCACAGCTGCCAGCTGAAAGGACCCCTTTACCACATGAGGACAGCTGGAAGGGAGTAATTTACAATGTGCATTACCTGCAACTGCAAAACCAAGAAGTTACTGAAAGCTCTGTGGGGATCCCTGCCTGGCCAGTAAGAGTATGGTCCTGGGTTGAGCAACTGTAACATTCACCCAACTCAAGGATGTGGTGATTGGCTAAGGCTGGATCTTCAGTAGCACCCTCTGCAGATTCTTTGAATGAGAATTCAAGCGAATGTTCACCAAACGGGGGTTGGGTGGATTCATTCCCTTTCTATTTGAATTGGTCATTTAAGGGGCAAGTACGTCCAAGAGAATGTCTCTGTTTCCATTTCTGATAAAGAGGGACATGAATGAGAACAGCATTTGGGCACTGAGCAACTCCCCTGCCAAGGCTGCCTTTTCAGACAAACTCATTAGCGGTTTCAAAACCTGAACCTTAGCACATCCACTCCCCTCTGATATCAATGGAAACTTCAAGTCTGAAACGGACTTGGCAAGCATGTTATTAATAACCGTCATGGTTTTTAACAAATTTAATCCCGCCTGCTGCAGAAATGAGTTGCAGCAATGTGACACAGTCTCCTGACACACTTCACTGATGTACATCTTAATCTGGCCCTGATTTTCAACACTCGCATTCAACAGATCCAGGGCACGCACAGCCTTCTCCTTCACAGCGGTTCTGGGAGTGGGGACCATGCTTCTAGTAATTGGGAGGCTGTGCAAATAACAGTTGATATAGTGGGTAGATGAAAAACCAGTCTCCCTGGCCTGAGCAGACAGCATTTTTACCTGAATGAAAGGACACTTGGAGAGATCAAGAACAACACTCA
>PVIY010038981.1:0-23461 GCA_004026745.1 Myrmecophaga tridactyla
ATTAGATTTAGCATCACTAATTGCAGAAGACACTCCCCTTTGGCTGATTACAAATGGAATCAGCTGTGGATGCAGCTGACGTGATCATGACCTAATCCTATGAAATGTCCTCATTGCAACAGACAGACCAGCGCTTGCCCAATCAGATAAACAGGTACCACAACTTGGCCAAATTGACACGTGTCCCTAACCATGACAGTCCACCCCTTGTCAACTTGGCACCCATACATATATCACCTTAAGCCATACTTAGTTTTGGAGATGCAGAAAGGAATCACCCCGGGGAAAGTTGTTGGAACCCAGGGGCCTGGAGAGAAGACCAGCAGAGACCATCCTGTGCCTTCCCACGTAAGAAAGAGCCTCAGTGGAAAGTTGGCTGCCTTTCCTCTGAAGAACTAACAAAATAAATCCCCTTTTATTAAAAGCCAATCCGTTTCTGGTGTGTTGCATTCCAGCAGCTAGCAAACTAAAACATATTTGGTACTGGAGAGTGGGGTGCTGCTGCGGTTTGCAAATACCAGATACATTGGAACAGTTTTTTGGATGGCTAAGGGGAAGATTTTGGAGGAACCGTGAAGAGAATGATCAAGAAGTCCTGGAGTGCTTGAAGAGACTGTTGGTGTAAATGGAACTACTGCCAATCTTGACAAAGGAGGACACAAAAGGGAAAAAATTGGAGTTTGCAGAGTGAGAACCATGGAAGCTCAGGTCTGAAGCCAAGAAACTTCAGCCAGGAGAGTGGACCCATCCATGTATATGGAGAAGGTGAGTTTACCCTGAAGGGCAAGGATGAGTCTCCCCTCTCATTGCAGTGAAAGAGTTGTGCAGCCTCTGGCCTTGGAAAAGGTGTAGCACACTCCTTGGGGGACTGGGAGAGCCTGGCTGCCACCACATAGAGGGGTTGAACGTGTGCCCCAGAAATGGCAGAGAGCCCAGGGGTGGCCCTGATGCCTGAAGAGAGTGGAGCCAAGAGGTGGTCTCCTCAATGTTCCCTGAGGTTGATTTGGAAAGAGACAGGCCCCTGCATAGGCCCTCAGAAAGGGTGGGACTGCCACTTTCTAAAGTCGAATGATGAATGACGTTCAGACTTCGAAATCCAATGGTGTTGCCCTGCAGGTTTTACATCTGTGTTCTTCCAATTTCTCCCTATGGAAATGAAAACCTATATCCTGTGAATATCCTCCTTTGCATCTTGGCATCAGACAACTTGTTTTGAGATTCACAGGTCCACAGCAAGAAGAGAATTTTTTGCACCTGTTTAAGGTGATGCTTTTAGTTGCCAAGTTGACAAGGGGTGGATATGTGTTAGTTAGATTCAGTTGTCAACTCGGCCAGGTGAGCATACCTAGTTTTGTTGCTGCGGACATGAGCCAATGGTACGTGAACCTCATCTGTTGCTAATTACATCTGCAGTCAGTTAGGAGGCGGGCCTGCTGCAATGAATGATGTTTGACTTAATTGGCTGGTGCTTAAATGAGAGAACACAACATAGCACAGCCTAAGCAGCTTGGCATACCTCATCTCAGCACTCGTAGCTCAGCCCAGACCTTTGGAGATGCAGAAAGGAATCACCCCGGGGAAAGTTGTTGGAACCCAGAGGCCTGGAGAGAAGACCAGCAGAGACCATCCTGTGCCTTCCCATGTAAGAAAGAGCCTCAGTGGAAAGTTGGCTGCCTTTCCTCTGAAGAATTAACAAAATAAATCCCCTTTTATTAAAAGCCAATCCGTTTCTGGTGTGTTGCATTCCAGTAGCTAGCAAACTAAAACAAGGACTGAATGTAAACTCAGAAATGGACAGCACTATACTACCTAACTGTAATACAATTATGTTAAAACACTGAATGCAGCTGAATGTGAGAATGATGGAGGAGGGCTGGGGGCACAAATGAAATCAGAAAGAAAGATAGAGGATAAAGACTGAGATGGTATAATGTAGGAATGCCTAGAGTGTATAATGATAGTGACTAAATGTACAAATTTTAAAAATGTTTTTGCATGAGGAAGAACAAAGGAATGTCATTACTGCAGGGTGCTGAAATAGATGGTAATTAATATTTTAAAATTTTAGTTTATGTGTGAGACTAAAGCAAAAAAATGTTTATTTGGTACAAAATTTATATTTTGACTAGTGCATTTCCTAATATAACTTATGTAGACAGCTTAATTGAACACCATAAGTACATGGAACCTTGAGTAGGACATGAGATTTTGTTGGTTTGTCCAGAGTGATGCCCCAGTAAGTCCCAGAGTGATCTGATCAGTGAGTAAATTAGTATTTGCCAAGTCCCCTTCGGGGAATGGTGAGAAAGGGGGAAAATTCAACTTCCCCAAGTTGAATTCTTGATATTCTCACAAGCACTGTGGACAATCAAACTATAAGCTGAACCCCCAGTCTTGGGGTTTGTTCATATGAAACTTAACCCCACAAAGGATAGATCAAGCCTACTTAAAATTAGGCCTAAGAGTCACCCCCAGGAGAACCTCTTTTGTTGCTCAGATGTGGCCTTTCTCTCCAGCCAACACAACAAGTAAACTCACCACATTCCCCGTCTACATGGGACATGACTCCCAGGGGTGTGGACCTTCCTGGCAACGTGGGACAGAGATACTCAAATGAGCTGAGACTCAGCATCATGGGATTGAGAAAACCCCTAGAATGAGCTGAGACTCAGTATTACGGGATTGGAAAACCTTCTTGACCAAAAGGGGGAAGAGTGAAATGAGACTAAGTGTCAATGGCTGAGAGATTCCAAACAGAGTTGAGAGGTTATCCTGGAGGTTATCCTTACACATTAAGTAGATATTATCTTGTTATTCAAGATGTAGCAGAGAGGATGGAGGGAACTGCCTGAAAATGTAGAGTTGTGTTCCAGTAGCCATGTTTCTTGAAGATGATTGAATGATGATATAGCTTTCACAATGTTGACTGTGTGACTGTAAAAACCTTGCGTCTGATGCTCCTTTTATCTACCTTATCAACAAACAAGTAAAACATATGGAATAAAGATGAATAATGGGGGAACAAATGTTAAAATAAATTCAGATTGAAATGCTGGTGATCGATGATGAGGAGGGCTGGGGGGTATGGTATATACGCATTTTTTTCTGTTTTCTTTTTATTTCTTTTTCTGAATAGATGCAAGTGTTCCAAGAAATGATCATGATGATGAACATGCAACTATGTGATGATATTGTGAATTACTGATTATATATGTAGAACAGAATGATCAAAAGTTAGGAATGTTTGCGTTTGTTTGGTGTTTTTTGGTATTTAAAACAAAAAATTAAAATAAAAAAATATATAATGAAATCCTACAAATCAACAACAAAAAGACAATTTAATTTAAAAATGCACAAAAGACTTGGAGATTTCTCCAAAGAAGATACATAAATGGCCAGAAAGCGCATGAAAAGATGTTCATCATCATCAGTCATTAGGGAAATGCAAACCATAATCACAGTGAAATACTATTTCACACCTACTAGAATGCCTACTATTAGGAAAATAGAAAATTACAAGTGTTCAAAACAATATGGAGAAATAGGAACACTCATTCATTGTTGGTGGGAATGTAAAAAGGTGCAGCCACTATGGGAAACAGCTGGGCAGATCCTCAGAAAGTTAAATACAGAATCACCACATGACCTGGCAATATCACTTCTAGATATATACCCAAAAGAACTGAAAGCAGGGACTTGAACAGATATTTACACTGATGTTCATAGAGGAATTATTCATATTGATGAAAGATGGAAGCAGCCTAGTTGTCCATCAAATAATGAATGGATAAATACAATGTGGTAGTCACGTAAAATGGAATATTATTCAACCACAAAAAGGAATAAAATTCCTTTTATTTTTACATGGATAAATTGCAAGGACATCATATTGAGGAGAAATAAGCCAGGTACAAAAGGACAAATACTGTATGGTTTCACTGATTTGAAATTATTAGAATAAGCAAATTCATAAAGTCAGAATCTAGAATATAGGTTACCAAGGGACAGGATGGGAGTAGAGAAAAGGGAGTTGATGCTTAAGTTGTACAGAGTTTCTGTTTCAATGATGGAAAATTTTTGGTAATTGATAATGGAGGTGGTAGCACAACAGTGTGAATATAAGTAATAGAACTGAATTACATAATTGAATGTGGTTAAAAAGGAAAATTTTAGGTTGTACAATTGTTACTAGAATAAAAAATATTAGAATTACATATTTGAATGTGGTTAAAAAGGAAAATTCTAGGTTGTATATATGTTACTAGAATAGAAAGAAAAATCCATGGTATAGTAAAAC
This sequence comes from Myrmecophaga tridactyla, assembly GCA_004026745.1. Classification (NCBI taxonomy): domain Eukaryota; kingdom Metazoa; phylum Chordata; class Mammalia; order Pilosa; family Myrmecophagidae; genus Myrmecophaga; species Myrmecophaga tridactyla. The sequence continues at coordinate 4,298 of PVIY010038981.1, forward strand.
ACCAACAAGGAACTCTAAGGTAAACCATGAACTAAAGTTAACAGCACAATTATAAGCATGTGCTATCATCAACTGTAACAAATGTACCACATTAATGCAAGGTGTTAAAATAGTGTGAAATAGGGACTCCTGTATTTTATTCATGATTTTCCTGTACACTGACAACTTCTTTAATAAAAACAAAACTTAAATAGAGTTACCATACGATCCTGCAATTCCACTCCTAGGTATATACCCAAAAGAATGAAAACATACATTTATGTTGAAGAAAACACATACATGAATGTTCATAGCATTATTCCTAACATTATTCCAAAGAGCAGTAACAACCCACACGTCCATTAACTGATAAATGGATGAACATAATGTGGTATATCCATACAATGAAATATTACCTGGTCATAAAAAGGAATGAATGCCAAAACATGTTGGTGGGAGTAGTAGAAAAAATTTTACAATGGTTAACATAATATTCTGCTCAGTTTTTCTATATGTTTGGAAAATTTTTGAAAAATAATTTGTTTTAAGTGCTCTACATTATAAATGCCTACCGAGTGTTTTGACATAGAAGGCCTATCCTGCTGCTTGTTTGGAGCCTGCTACAGGGGGCACAAGGCTGTCCAGCTGTTGGCGATGCCCTGTATGAATCAACCATTCATAAAACTTGTTCTCCACAAGTACCTGGAACTGCTTCCTTTGGTCCCTGAAAAAAAATGTAAGAACACTAATTCATATACATTTTTCACCAACTAAGTATAAAATACTTTAATGGGGTAACTTTAAATAATTATTTCTAATTATCCACTATTTTTCTCCAAATATCTGCTCTATTCCGCATTAGAGTGGACTACCACTGAAAAAAGAAAAGGATACAATGTGCTCTCTGTAAAGACTTATCCATATCCATCATTACATTTTGTTCTACTGTGGTTATTCACTCAACAGATACTTACTGAGGCCTAACTGAACACTAGGTACCGTAACAAATGTTTAAAGAAAAAAAACAAAGTCTCTGGGGAGGTTTGTACTGAACAGCTCCAGCGGGCACCATTCACATTGTGATCTATGTAGTCTATGCTCCTTGTGGAATTTATAACTGTAGGAAAGATTGGTAATAAGCACATAAAATAAATACATAGAGAAACAGAAGTGCTTTGGAGAAAAATAAAGCAGAGTAAGGCAATAGAGAGTACTGGGAATGTAGTTTTGGAAAAAGAATGGACAGAGGAGGCCTCTAAGGTTGACATTTGAATAGTCTGAATAGTGATGGATTAAGCAAAATGAGTACCTAGAGAAGAACATTCTAGGCAGAGGAAACAGAAAGTGTAAAGGCTCTAAGTGGGAGCATATTTAGCATGCTCAATATATGAAAGAGTAGCTCCTGAAACCTGGAGGCAGGCCCAGCACTATCAGCTAGGCCTTGGTGCAGCTAGAAATGGCCTGGCTCAAAGTAATTTACAGATTCAATGTAATCCTGATCAAAATTCCAAAGGCGCTCTTCGCAGAAATGGAAAAGCTAATCAACAAATTTATGAGGATAAGGGCCTCAAATAGCTAAAGTCATCCTTTAAAAGAACAAAGGATTTTGTTCTGATTTTAAAACTTACTAAAAAGCTATAGTAATCAAAATGTATGATACTAGCACAGGGAAAACATAAACCAATGAAATAAAATTGAGAGTTCAGAAATAAACCCTCATATCTATAACCAACTGATCTTTTAATTAATTTTTAAATTTTTTTTAAAATACCAATAAACACCAAACAAACGTAAACATTCTTAACTTTTGATCGTTCCGTTCTACATATATAATCAGTAATTCACAATATCATCACATTGTTGCATGTTCATCATCATTATAATTTCTTGGAACATTTGCATCTATTCAGAAAAAGAAATAAAAAGAAAACAGAAAAAAATTCACACATACCATATCCCTAACACCTCCCCTTCATTGATCACTAGCATTTCAATCTAAATTTATTTTAATATTTGTTCCCCCTATTATTTATTTTTATTGCATAGGTTTTACTCATCTGTTGATAAGGTAGATAAAAGCATCAGACACAAGGTTTTCACAATCACACAGTCACATTGTGAAAGTATAGCCAACTAATTTCTGACAAGCGCATCAAAACTGCATATGGGGAAAGAACAGACTCTTCAACAAATGGTATTAGAACTGTATATCCATATACAAAAGAATGAAGGTAGACCCCTATCTCATACCATACACAAAAATTAACTCAGAATGGATCAAATACCTAAATATAAGAGATAGAACTACCAAACTCCCAGAAGAAAACCTAGAGAAGATAAATGGGACCTCATCAAAATAAAAAACTTTTGTTCCTTGAAGGACTTTATTAGGAAAGTGAAAACAACCTATACAATGGGAGAAAATATTTAGAAGCCATATATCCAACAAAGGATTTATAGCCTTATATATAAAGAAATCCTTTAACAGCTATATGTAAGACCCAAAGTATAAAACGCCTAGAAGAAAATATAGGGATGCATCTTCAGGGCCTTGTTTAGGCAAGGGTTTCCAGGCTTTACTCCAAAAGGATGAATAACAAATAAAAAAAAATAGATAAATGGGACTTCATCCAAATTGAAAACTTTTGTGCATTAAGGGATTTAATATCTAGAGTATATAAAGAACTCCTACAACTCATAACAAAAAGACAAAAGATGTCAATAGATAGTTCTCCAAAGATAGACAAACGACCAACAGGCACATGAAAAGATGCTAAACATTAGTCACTAAGGAGATGCAAATCAATACCACGAGATACCCACTAACATGGCTATTATTTAAAAAAAAAAGAAATAAAACAAGTACTGGAAAGGATATGGAGAAATAAGAACACTTGCTTATTGTTGGTGGGAATGTAAAATGGTACAGTTGCTGTGGAACACAATTTGGCAGTTTCTCAAAGTATAGAATTACCATATGATCCAGTAATTCCTCTGGCACACATACTCAATGGAATATTATTCAGCTGTAAAAAGGAATGAAGTTCTGATACAAGAGACAACAGGGATGAACCCTGAAGGCATCATGTTGAGAGAAATAAGCCAGACACAATATTATATGGGACAAATATTATATACGACCTCACTGATATGAAATAACTAAAATAAGCAAATTCATAGTCAGAAACTAGAGCACAGGTTCCTAGAGGCCATGGTGTGGGTAAGGAATAAGGAGTTAATGCTCAGTTAGTATAAAGTTTCTGTTTGGGGTGATGGAAAAGTTTTGGTAATAGATACAGTAACACAATATTGTAAACGTAATTAACAGCACTGAATTATATATTTGAATGTGGTTAAAAGGAGGATATTTTAGGTTGTATAAATGTTACTAGAATAAAAATTTACAGAAAAGACCCAAGACCACAGGACTATATAAAACAAACAGTGAACATTGATGTAAACCATGGACTATAGTTAATAGTACAATAATAATATCATTTCATCAATTGTAACGAAGGTGCCATACTAAAGCAAAGGGTTAAAAATAGGGAAAGCTGTGTGTATGTGTATGTGGGTGTGGGTGTGGGTGAGGGGTGGGTATGGAACTATTTTATATATGATTTTTATGTAAACCTACAAATTCTCTAATAAAAAATACATATTTTTGAAGTAGGGAGGAAATCTCAGAATAAAAGACAATATTTTAAATTAACTATATTTAACTTTATTTAATACCATGGTAATTATTTTTCATATTTTACTATGGCGTAGGACAAACTTTGACAAAGACTGGCATTAGTCCATGGACCAAAATTAGAAATCTACTCTTGTAGATTCTAATTCAGGTAAATCCTTGGTATGGAGAAGCCAAGGAAGACAAGTTGCTTGGATGATTCTGATACACAATCAGTTTAAGAACCACCACTATGGTATTTAACAAGTAAAAAAACCAATTATTTAGCTGCTGGATCATGTGGCATATTCTATATATGAGTTCTTTCACTCATATACATCTAACTAAACTTAATCTGAAAAGAAAGCTGTCTGATACTGCAGTGTCCACCTGCTTCCATGCTGCAAACAGTGGCTATACTGAGCTGAAACCCAAGCCCTAACATAACAAAAGACACACTAGATATTTTTTAATGTTTTAGCACAGCTTTAAAATTGTGTAGATAAATGTTTTCCCATAGTTTTCCATAAAAGAAAAATTACTACTTCTAGAAAACACTCACTTTGTCAACCGAGCCTCTTTCACAGTTTTCTGCCAGATTTGTATCTTCTGTTCTCTTTGACCCAATGCTTTCTGATATGCAGATGGAAGGCCCCCAGGTATCTCTGTGGTGTCCCCTTCCATTTCAAAGGGAATAATAAATACATAGAATTCACAAGGTGGTAAGAGCCTGAAGACACTCATGTCACTGTTCTCTCTGCACACAATCATTGGGTTATCCCAATAGTTAGGCACTGTAGCAAGACCAGTTCTCGCCATATGGTCCTCCAGCATTGGGTAATGGGTGTGAAAAGGGGCAAAGGTTACTGCCTGGTTTCCAGAGAGAATAAGTGGCTGTGTAGGTGTCAGAATGTGAAAGGTGCAACCTGCTGTAGAAGAGATGGACAGACGATGGCAAACAGCAATGACTTTCACATTGTCACAGCTGTGGAGATGAAGAGCTGTCTGAACAGGGCCCAAGACAAAGGTGCTATTCCTGCACTTCTCAATTGTCACAGATCTGAAATAACAAAAACATGAGGTAAATTCTTCTGAATGAGAACAAAATAGACAGTATTCACTAAGATATTATTCTCAGATGACAAAAAAAAAAAAAATCAATCCTAGTGCAAAGATAATGTCAAAATGTCAGAACACTATGAAGACTGGGCTTACCGTAAGGGAGAGAGCAGATATATGAAAGATTCGTTGCAACGATGAATCTTTATATGTGCCCCCATCAGAGTATCTGAGCTCTTGGCCAATGTCTGTTTGTAAACCTGGCTCATCACCACCATGCGGTGCATCCTAGGGGCCACATGAGTATTACAAGCAATCTTAGCTCTTTTGGTCGTCCCTTCAACTATTTAAGAAAACATACAAATACATGAGAGTGTTTTAAATAAAAGAAAAGCCACCATCCATATGAGGTAATACATGTCTACATGAACACGTCTAAAACTAGATGGGTGCATGTGAGGAAAAACACTTGAATCTGGATGTTGGGTAAAAAGGCATTTGCTATACCATTCTCTGTGCTTTTCTGTATGTTTGCAAAAGTTCATGAATTTTTGTTATAAAACAATTTGTAAGTTATAAGCCATTCAAGATTGTCTATGTGCCATAGATCAAAGATCTAAGATTTTTTGAGATTTATCCTTCAAGCTAAGTGATATACCTTGGGTCACATGGCTAATAAATGGCATAATGAGCCCAACTCAAATACATAGACATTCAAGATGCTTTATTTTATCATCCCAATCATAAATATCTTCTCTAAATTGCTATAACTCTAATTCCAAAGCCCTCTTAAGTCACTTATATCATTCTGTGAACTCTATTTTGGGTTAATGTCTTTAAACCCAAGATCATTACTAACAGAGCACATCTTTCTATGCAACATAGTGCCTTGCACAAAATGACACAAAAAATATGTGCACCATTATGAGACTGATTTCTCAGATGGCAATTCCCTCAAACTACAGAGACATCCTCATAAACAATACCGGCAGAATGTAGACAGAAGGGCACCGAAGTATGCTATTATTCCTTTTTTAAAAATAATTTCTATTTTTATTACATAAGTAATATATATATTCGCTGTAGATAATTTTATATTCTGACAGTAAAAGAAAATAAGAATAATCTGCAATCCTGCCCACCTCTGTTAACATTTAGTACAATCCCTAGAGGTTACAATAATTTGCAATCCTGTTCACCACTGTTAACATTTAGTACAATCCTTAAAGGTTAGATACTCTTTTTATTTTTCCTACCAGTACCTACCCTAACGATTTCAAAACCTTATTTGAACCTCTATTTCTCTATCAACATCAAAAATGAAACAGTGGCTTCTATGTATTTATAAAAGCCTTACATATCTGAATGTCTTTGACCTCATACAAAAGCAATAGTTTGGCTGGACGGTTAAATTAAAATCTAAAATTCTTAGTTCAAAATCTCTTTTCTCTCTATACAATATTCTATAAATGTTGCTCACCCATCTACAAATTTTTTTGGTGTTATGGTAAATTCTGATACAAAATTGATTTTTAAAAATATCTGTATGAAACCTAGTTTTTCTTTATCTTTCAAATTCAGAGATTATAGTAGTGTAGTATATTCTATGCAGATTTTTTTTCACTAATCTCTGCCTGGCACACGCTTACTGAAATGTGTAGCACCTCTTCTCTTACAAAGTTACATCTGGGCCCCCAGCAGCCAGACATCACCTGAACCTCTCTTTAGCCATAGCCAGATTAAAAGGAACAGATACCTAAGGCAAGCAAGGCCAATTCTCTCTACTATAAATTTAAATTTTCAATTAAAAAATATCTAGTCTGTAAAGCAAAAAACGTTTATTTGGTACAAAATTTATATTTTGACTAGTGTATTTCCTAATATAACTTATGTAGATGGCTTGGTTGAAAACCATAAGTACATGGAACCTTGGGTAGGACATGAGATTTTGTTGGTTTGTCCAGAGTGATGCCCCGACGAGTCCCAGAGTGATTTGATCAGTGAGTGGAAAAGTATTCGCAAAGTCCCCTTTGGGGAATGGTGAGAACGGGGGAAAATTGAAAATTCAACCTCCCCAAGTTGAATTCTTGATATTCTCACAAGCACTGTGGACAACCAAAGCTATAGGCTGAGTGAGCCCCCAGTCTTGGGGTTTGTTCATATGAAACTTAACCCCACAAAGGATAGGTCAAGCCTACTTAAAATTAGGCCTAAGAGTCACCCCCAGGAGAACCTCTTTTGTTGCTCAGATGTGGCCTCTCTCTCCAGCCAACACAACAAGCAAACTCACCACCCTCCCCCTGTCTACATGGAACATGACTCCCAGGAGTGTGGACCTTCCTGGCAATGTGGGACAGAAATCCTAGAATGAGCTGAGACTAAGCATCAAGGGATTGAGAAAAACTCTAGAATGAGCTGAGAGTCAGCATCAAGGGATTGAGAAAACCTTCTCAACCAAAAGGGGGAAGAGTGAAATGAGACAGTGTCAATGGCTGAGAGATTCCAAACCGAGGTGAGACGTTATCCTGGAGGTTATTCTTACGCATTAAGTAGATATTATCTTGTTATTCAAGATGTAATGGAGGCTGGAGGGAACTGCCTGAAAATGTAGAGCTGTGTTCTAGTAGCCATGTTTCTTGATGATGATTGTATGATATAGCTTTCACAATGTGATTGTATGATTGTGAAAATCTTGAGTTTGATGTTCCTTTTATCTACCTTGTCAACAGACGAGTAGAACATATGGAATAAAAATAATGGGGGGAACAAACGTTAAAATAAATTTAGTTTGAAATGCTAGTGATCAATGAAAGGGAGGGGTAAGAGGTATGATATGTATATTTTTTGTTTTTCTCTGTTTTCATTTTATTTCTTTTTCTGTTGTCTTTTTATTACTTTTTCTGAATTGATGCAAATGTTCTAAGAAATGATCATGATGATGGAAAAATAAATAAATAAATAAATAAATAAAAATATCTAGCCTGCTTGTGTTCAGCAGCTAAGAAAGACTTCATCTATACTAACTCCCTGAGGTTGTTACTGTGGGATGAATAAATTCTGCTATGTTGCATAGAAAATAAGAATGCCTCAAGAAAAACAGCATACAAAAGTGAAGAAGAGAGTCAGAGAAAAGCAGAGGAAAGACAGGACTAAGTGAGGTTGGAAGTTCTATTAACTGCAGCCAAAGGACCTTAACTAAGAAATCAACTCTCTGAGATTATTACTGCTTTGAGAGAAAAAGTTACATATTAAAAAAAGATGTTTAGCAACCAATGGATCAAAGAAGAAATCATAAGAAATTAGGAAGTATCTTGAAATGAATGAAAACAAGGAAGCTACAAGCCAAAACTTATGGGAAGCAGCAGCACAGGCAGTGCTCATAGATAATTTCTTATTAAAAGAGAAGAAAGCTCTCAAATCAATAACCTACCTTCACATCTGGAGAAACGAGAAAAGGAAGAGCAAACAAAGTCCAATATGAGAAAAGGAAGGAAATGATAAAGACTAGGGTGAGATAAATGAAACTGAGAATCAAAACCAATTGAAAGGGGGTGGTGTGATGGTGGCTCAGTGGCAGAATTCTTGCCTGCCATGCTGGAGACCCGGGTTTGATCCTAGTACCTGCCCATGCAAATAAATAAATAAACAAACAAACAAATAAATAAATAAATAAAACACACAAATAATAGAGAGGGAGGGCAAGGGCAGTCTAGTAGTAGAATTCTCGCCTGCCACGCGGGAGACCTGGGTTCAATTCCCTGCCCATGCTCTTCCAAAAAAAAAAATTCAACAAATGATGCTGCAAAAACAGAATACTCACATGGAAAAAGAATGAACTGTGACTCTGGCCATGCAGCATACAAAAATAAATAAATAAATAAATAAAACAATATAGAGAATAAGGTGCATGGGTGATTCAGTGGTACAATGCCTGCCTGCCATATAGGAGACCTGAGTTTGATTCCTGGCCCATGTACCAAAAACAAAACAAAATAATAGAGAAAATCACTGAAACTAAAAAAATTGGTTCTTTGAAAAGATAAATAAAATCACCAAACCTTTAGCTAAAATGACAAAGACCAAAAAAAAGGACACAAATACCTACAATCAGAAATGAAAGAGGGGACATTACTACCAAACTTACAGAAATAAAATGGATTGTAAGAGATTATGAACAACTATACCAATAAACTTAAACAACCTAGACGAAGTGGACAAATTCCTAGAAACACGCAAACTACCTATACTTACTCAAGAAGAAACAGGAGATCTCAACAAATCAATAACAAGAAAAGCCCAGGACTAGATGGCTTTACTGGTGAATTTTACCAAGAATCCCAGAAGAATTAACATAAATGCTTCCCAAACTCTTCCAAGTAACTGAAGAAGAGGGAAAATCTCCTAATTCATTCTAAAACTCTAGAATGAGCTGAGACCCAGCATCAAGGGATTGAGAGAACCTTCTCAACCAAAAGGGGGAAGAGTGAAATGAGACAAAGTGTCAATGGCTGAGAGATTCCAAACAGGGTCCAGAGGTTATCTGGAGGCTATTCTTACGCATTAAATAGATATCACCTTGTTAACCAAGATGTAATGGAGAGGATGGAGGGAACTGCCCAAAAATATAGAGCTGTGTTCCAGTAGCCATGTTTCTTGATGATGATTGTATAATGATATAGCTTTCACAATGTGACTGTGTGATTGTGAAAACCTTGTGTCTGATGCTCCTTTTCAAATAATAGGGGGAACAAATGTTAAAATAAAATAAAATAAAATAAAAAAGAATTATACCCTATGATCAAGTGGGATTTATACCAGGAATGCAAGGGTATCTCAAAATAGGAAAACCAATGTAACACACCACATTAACAGAATGAAAGGGGGAAAATAAACATATGATCACATCAACTGACACAGAATAGGTGTTAAGAACAAGACAAGGATGCCCACTACTGCTATTCACTGTTGTCTTAGAAGTGTTAGTGAGTACAAGTTAAAAAAGAAAAAGAAATAAAAGGTAGTCAAGTTGGAAAAGAAGAAGTTAAACCTTCCCTATTTGCAGATGACATGATCCTATACAGAGAAAATCTAGAATAATCTATAGGAAAGCTATTAGAACTAATAAACAAATTCAGTAAAGTGGCAGGATACAAGATCACTACACAAAAATCAATGGTGTCCCTATACCAGCAATGAACAATCTGAGAAGGAAATCAAGAAAACGATTCCATTTACAATAGCAACTAAAATAATAAAATATCTAGGAATAAATTAGGACATAAAAACCTGTATACAAATCATTACTGAAAGAAATTAAAGAAGACCTAAATAAATGGAAAAATTTTTCATGCTCATGAACCGGAAGACTTATCACTGTTATGATGTCAATACGACTCAAAGTAATTTACATATTTAACACAATACCAACCAAAATTCCAACAGCCTTCCCCAAAGAAATCATCAAATATTATGGCCAAGGGAACCCAAATAGCCAAAGCCATTTTGAAAAAGAACAAAGTTGGAGGACTTAACACTTCTATTTTTCAAAAGTGACTACAAAGCTATAGCAATCAAAATGGTGTGGTACTGGCACAAGGACAGACATACAGACCAATGGAATGGGTTTGAGAGTGCAGAAATAAACCCACATGTCTATGGCCACCTGATGTTTTTTAAAAGGGAGTCAAGTCCTCTTGATGGGGAAAGAACAGTCTCTTCAACAAATGGTACTGGGAAAACTGAATATCCGCATACAAAAGAATGAAAACGGGCCCCTACCACATACCATATACCAAAAAAATATTCAAAATGGATGGATCAATGATGCAGGATATAATGATATTACAGCTAAAACTATAAAATTCTTAGAGGAAAACACAAGGATATATATGCAGGACCTTATATTAGGCAATGGTTTCCTAGACATTACACCAAAAACACAAGCATTGAAAGAAAAACAAACTAGACTCCATCAAAATTAAAACTTGTGTGCATCTATTTCTTGATATATCAAGAAAGTGAAACGACAACCAACAGAATGGGAAATACTTGGAAACCACATATCCAATAAGGGTTTAATATCCAGAATATATAAAGAACTCCTAAAATTCAACAACAAAAAGATAACCCAGTTAAAAAAATCGGCAAAGGACTTCCACAATGAGATACCAACTCAACATCCATCAGAATGGCTATTATTAAAACAGAAAAAGAAAAAAAAAACAGAAAATAATAAGTGCCAACAAGGATGTGGATAAATAGGAACTCTCATTTACTGTTAGTGGGAATATAAAATGGTATCGCTGCTGTGGAAAACAGTTTGACGGTTCCTCTAAAAGTTAAACATAGAACTAACATATGACCCAGGAATCCTACTTATAGGTATACACCTAAAAGAATTGAAAACAGGGACTCAGGTGGGTATTTGTACATTAATATTGATAGTAACACTAAACACAATAACCAAAAAGTAGAAGAAACTCAATGTTCATCAGAACATGAATGGATAAACAAAATGTGATATATATATATATACAAAGGGAATACTACTCAGCCCTAAAAAGGAATGAAGTTCTGATACATGCCACTACTTGGATGAGCTTTAAGAGATTATATTGAGTGAAATAAGTCATACCCAAAGGAACAGATATTTTATCTTATATGAAATAGCTAGAACATGCAAATGAATAGAAAAAGAAAATAGAGTACAAGTTGGGGGGTGGATACAGAGAGAGGATGGGAGTTAATGTATAATGGGTGTATGGTGTCTTCTCAGGGTGATAGGAACGTTCTGGCAATAGAGGTTGGTGGGTATAAAATATGGTAAATATTATTAATCCCACCGAATAGTATGCTTAGGGTGAATGAAATGGGAAAGCTTATGTTTTATATATGTTTCCACAATAAAAAAAAAACTAAAGGGCAATGACAATTAAATGTGATCCTGCACTGGATCCAAAATGGAGGGGAAAAGGCCCAAAAGGACAATACCATAACCTAGAGAGAACTGGAATCTAGACTGTAAGCTTTACATCAATGTTGAAGTTTCTAACTTGATAACTACTTGAGGTGCTTACATAATTGATCACCTTTGTTCTCAGAAAATGTATATGGAAGTAATAGGTGCTGAAGGAGCATGATGTCATACAATTTGCTCTCAAATGTTTAGCAAGTACATAGACAGATGGATTGATAGTTGGATGAATGGGTAGACAGAAAAAAAAAGAAGGATTAAAACTGCAAATGTTATAATTGGTGGACTGAGTATCTGAGGAGGAGGTATGTTAAGAATTCTCTGTATGAGTTTTGTATTATGTTTGAAACTGCTCTATATGTTTGAAATTATTTCAAAATAAAAAGCTTAAGGGAAAAAAAAGAGATGTTCCCTTTTTTCTTTTTTATAGTAGCAAATATTTTTTAGTTACTCCACAGATGATGGAGTCTTAATATACCAGAAAACATTAGGTTCCTTTAACTTGTCATTCAATTTAATATACATTAAAAAATTTAAAAATACCTTGATGAGCCCAAGCCAATTTCTTTCCAGACTTGAGACAAGCAGTAGTACCAAATGGATTCCCAGTCAAACAGGCTCTCAACCAGGCTTCCAGCTTGTAGAAGGAGAAGGTCTCAGAGATCTTTGAGAAGCCACTCTGTGCATGAAATGGCGGCCAGAGGGCAAGTTCATGAAGTGGATAGATCTTCCTGGCTCTGCTCACTGTACCTTCAATAAGAAAGCTGAGTGCCTCAACAGCTTCTCGAGAGACCAGACTACTATGGGTTGAATGAAATGATGCAGTGAGTTGTTCTGGATCTAAAAGCAACTCAAGGAGATCTGACAGGTGATCACAGACAAAAGCTTGGTGACTGTAATCATTCCAGTTCTAAAAATCAAAAGAAAGCACCCTTAACAGAACAGAGATTGCACAGGCCCTGAAACTTTTAATTATTTTATATTTATACTCTTCCTCATCTCCAAAAAAAAGCATTTAAGGTGGCTATATAAACCATATAAAGTTTATTTTTTTGACAGGTGACAGGTATATATGGATTCTCTTTTCGCTTTAGCTAATTCAAAAGTAATACTAAATAGCTAACCCTTAGTGTAAGCCAAGCACTAAGGGTTATACATATGAATCCTAAGATAAATGCTGTTATCACTCCATTTCACACTTGAGGAAATGGAGATAAAGAAAGTTTTAAGAAACTTGCCTACTAAGAGTCACCCCCAGGAGAACCTCTTGTTGCTCAGAGGTGGCCTCTCTCTCCAGCCAACACAGCAAGCAAACTCACCACCCTTCCCCTGGCTATGTTGCACATGACTCCCAGGGGTGTGGATCTTCCTGGCAACGTGGGACAAAAATCCCAGAATGAGCTGAGATTCAACATCAAGGGATTGAGAAAAACTCTAGAATGAGCTGAGACCCAGCATCAAGGGATTGAGAAAACCTTCTCGACCAAAAGGGGGAAGAGTGAAATGAGACCAAGTGTCAATGGCTGAGAGATTCCAAACAGAGTCCAGAGGTTATCCTGGAGGTTATTCTTACGCATTAAGTAGATATCACCTTGTTAACCAAGATGTAATGGAGAGGCTGGAGGGAACTGCCTGAAAATGTAGAGCTGTGTTCCAGTAGCCATGTTTCTTGAAGCTGATTGAATAATGATATAGCTTTCACAGTGTGACTGTGTGATTGTGAAAACCTTGTGTCTGATGCTCCTTTTATCTACCTTGTCAACAGACGAGTAGAACATATGGAATAAAAATAATAGGGGGAACAAATGTTAAAATAAATTCAGTTTGAAATGCTAGTGATAAATGAAAGCAAGGGGTAAGGGGTATTGTATGTATAATCTTTTTTTTTCTCTCTGTTATCGTTTTCTTTTTCTGTTGTCTTTTTATTTCTTTTTCTGAACTGATGCAAATGTTCTAAGAAATGATGAATATGCAACTACGTGATGATATTGAGAATTACTGATTATATATGTAGAACAGAATGATATGTTAATGTTTTTGTTTATTTGTTCTTAATTTTTTTAATTAATAAATTTAATTTAAAAAAAAAGAAACTTGCCTAAAGCCACACAACTAGTATATACTCTAAAAGTTTGAGATCAAATGTAAAAATTATCACTACAAACATTATTCAAATTATAAAGCACCACTGGGCATCTTTATTTGCCTTCTCCAATTACAGAAGGAATATCAAATTCCACTGGCTGAAATGGACTTACAGTAACTAGATTTAAGAGAAATTATAACTTTGGGAATATGCTTTGAGTTGGCAGTTGTCCCAATGGTTTGGCTCACTCGACAGGTTGTTCTGTTTGTTTTTAGCAACTCTAATTTAGTTTGTACAGTGTTAAGTGATGAATATACAATTTGAATTAGACACGGTTCCTGTCCTCAATGAACTGTGTCTTCTTAGGGAGAAGACAAAAAAAAAAACAAAACAATAACTACAACATTGAAATAAGACCTTTCCTGGATGCCTAAGAAAACAGATGAAAGCAGAGTTGTGCAGAGCATCACCTGCTCTTCTTCCCTACTGCTACTTCCACTTCCTAAGGTCCTAAGGTGACTAAGACGTTGAAAACAACACAACAATGAGGATTCATTTACAGAGTTTAGATAAGAGATGGACATAATCAAATACGCATTTTACAAAATCAAACATGGATTTTACAAAGTCCAGTGTGGTAGGTGGACTACAGACTAAAAGCAGGGCAACCAGCTAAGACCTAAATACAGAAAAGGCAAGAGGGCCGGGGGGGGGTGGGGGTGGGGTCAGGGGGCGGAGTTACTAGGACCTATATAACAGGAAGAAAAGGGACAGATTTTGGAAGCACAATCAGTAAGACCTAATGACTAACTGGGTAGGGATGGTGAGAGAGAGAACGTTAACTGACTAGTGGTAACTTTCATTGCGTAAAGAATACAAGAAAAGGGAGGTTTTACTTTAGGGATACATGGTAGTCTTCCAAACAGAAGTAGAGGCAGGCTTTCTGAAAACTGGAACAGAAAGCCATATGGAACTTGATTTTTTCTCAAGGGCCAGTGAGCTGCATATCTTTTCCATTCTCTCTTTTTTTTGTTTCTCTGATTACCTCAAAGTTTCTCACCTCTCATAACTCCAGGTCATTCATGATGCCTGGTGATGATTCTGGGCCCAATGCCAGATGAGCTTTTCAACTGAAGCACCCATCACCAACTGCTAATTTCTTCAGTCCCGTGAGGAAATTGATTGGCCCAGGTCATCATTTCAAATCAGACCAATTTCAAATACATATCAATGAATGAGTTATTCCAGTCACAGAAATTCTAGCTTCCATCCCTGGTCTAGTCAGTTGTTGAGAGGGGTCAAAATATAGCACAAACCAAAGTCACTATTCATTTATTGGTGTTTACTGTGCGACAAGTCTTCTGTTAATATATTACTGAATTCTCACAACCATCCAAAAATAGGCTTTATTTTCCCATTTAGAGAGAAGCCAAGGCCTAGAGAGGTTAACTGACCTGTCCAAAAATCATGATTAAGTAGCAGAGCCAGATGCTACCTTGGCTCAAAACCCAACCTCTTCACAGTGCCCATTCAGCAATAAGTACATGTGGAGATGGTAGTCTAATACATCTAGATTTGGTTATTCTAAGTTTAAGCTACATATAGGGCAGCTATGTGAAGAAGTAAATATGAGAAAAGAGCTCTTGGGATGGAGACAAATTTGGGAGTCAATGAGATATGTGAAGTAATGGGAACAAAAAGTATATTGAATGAGAACAGAAGAATGCCACAGGCAGAATTTTGGTGGAACTGTGGCATGAAAGGGACAGGAGAGGAACTCTTGAAGATGGAAAAGGAAGAATTAGAAACAGAACCAGAAGGGTGAAAGGTCACAGGCTATAAGGGAAGACATACTTATTAAAAAGGAAACTTAAAAGAGCCAATATTGAAGAGATTTTTCTTTAGTCTCAAAACATATTTAAAAAGCCTGTGCATGGCAATAATACTGAGATCTATGCTTTACTTAAAATTTTTCAAAATACTTTCACAAAACAACATCTTTGGTTAAAACAATTTTGTTTTCTGTACAAAACAAAAAGAAGCAACACGTGATTTTCCAATACTTACAATGTGAGTCAGTTAAATTTAACTTTTAGGTTGTCATTACTTAAAACTAATGAGACAATATGAGAAGATATTTTTATAGAATTTTTTTCAGATCTCAACAGACTTTGCAAATACCACATTTTCTCATTTATTCTTAGTCAAATAAGTAGATTCAAACTCATTAACATTTGCAAAAATATTAACGTTAGTAAGAGTACATTGAATGATTTGCCCCAAAATCATGTGGTTTTTTTGTTAGAATACAACTGAAACAACTTCTATTTCGATTAAAATTGTATACATTGATTCTGTTTTATAATCAAGAAAAGGAAAAACAGTTAAAAAAAAAAAAAAAGCCATCAGGTCATCGGATCAATGGCTTATATAAAGAATCCCAACATAAACTTTGGTGAAAGTGATCAATCTCCCTCACAAATTATCCCTTTCAGAGAAAGAGACCAAGATCTAAGCAATACCTTATTATGACAACTGGTTTTGCCAGTCACATCAGGGGACTGAGATCTGTTTCTGGGACTAGGCCATTCCTCCCCAATCAAAGATGTCCTGAGAGAGACCTTGTTTAACTGCTGTATATATAAGAAGAGCAGAAACTGTAGGGTGTCCACTGAAAGCTGTTCAAGAAGGAAATAAATTATCAGCACATGTCCTAAAATGACATCAATCACTAGTTCACAATTAAGCAGATACAGTAAACTAAATTCAAAGCAGTTTACTGATTAAAAAATTTTTTTAGAATTTTGTTACCATTTGATTTGGATGCCTGTGATATACAGATATAGGAATTTCTGAAACTAATGAAATGAGAGTCACTTACCTCCTCTATGGCCATAGAAATTCTCTCCCAAAACTGATGAAAAGCAAAGGATGAAGTACATACTTTTAAAAAGTACATTATTTCAGGAAGTTTAAAATTACAGTTAAAAAGACAAAACCTTACTAATTTGAATAAATAAATGGCAAGACAAAGAAAAGAAAAGGGAAATTTAGTCAAGGCATTGGGATTAATTCAGCCTAGTGTTCATAGACTTATCAAGGAAGCTTAGGATATCAATGAAACCCCTGAAATTGTATACAATTTTTTGGTATAGGTGCTTTGGTGGGAGAACAAATCTCAGGTTTTCATCAAATTCTTACAGAAGTAACTGATTTTTTAAAAATAAGCAAAAAAAATTATTGGTCTAACAGATGCTTAGAAACCATGTCTTATTTGAGGATGGATGTGGTTTGGGGCTCACAATTTAAAGCTCATGAATATCCTCCTATACCCATTCCCATACATATACAGGGAAGGCAAAAAAGTGAAGAAAAACATCTGGGTCTACCCTCTGAGAGTCCAGAATTCTGCATGCTAAAAAGGAGTTAGGTTATATTTACCATGATTCCTAACCTGTCTAAAAGTTGTTATCTCCTAAAGGACTTAAAAATATAAATTCTTAGGATCCACTCCAGTCCTATTCAATCAACTTTCTATGAGAACCCCATGAATCTGCATTTTTAATTTTTATTTTGTTTTTTTACTTATGCTTTTTATTTTGAGATAACTTTTAGATTCACATGCAGTTGTAAGAAATAATCCAAAGAGATCTCATGTACCCTTTACCCAGTTTCCCATCTTGCAAACTGCAGTATAGTATTATAACCAGGATACTGACATTAATACATTCCCATACACACAAGGATCCTCTATGTTCCCTTTACAGCCACCTATTACCCTGTTACCCTCCCACACTCACTATCCACCCACCTCCAAATCTTGGCAACCACTTACTGTTCCCTATCTCTACACTCTGGTCATTACAAGAATGTTATACAAATGGAATCATACAGTATATAACCTTCTAGAACTGGCTTTTTTTCACTCAGAATAATTCTTTGGAGGTTTGTCCAGATTGTTGCACATATCAATACTTCATTTCTTCTTATTGCTAAATAGTATTTCAAGGTATGGATATATCAGTTTGTTTAACCCTTTATCCACTGAAGGATATCTGGGTTGTACCCAGTTTGTTGGCATTAGAATAAAATTGCTAAAAACATTCATTTGAAAGTCTTTGTGTGAAGATAAATTTTAATTTTTCTGGGATAAATGCCCAGGAATATAATTGCTGGATTGTATGGTAATTGCATGTTTCATTTTTAAAGAAACTACTAAACTGTTTTACAGAGTGGCTGTACCATTTTACATTAGCACCAGCAATGGATGAATTATCCAGTTTCTCTGTATCTTTGTCAGCATTTAATGTTATCAATATTTTTTTACTTTAACCATTTTAATAGAGGTATAGTTAATATCATATTGTGGTTTTAATTTGCATTTCTCTAAAGTCTAATGATTGTGAACACCTTTTCAGACGCTTATCTGCTGTGTGTATATTTTCTTTGGTGAAATACTTCATGTCTTTTACCATGTTTCATTACTGTTGCTTTTTTTTTTTTTTTTAACTGTTGAGTTTTGAGAGCTCATTACATATTTTAGGTAATAGTCTTTTGTCAAACATGTGGTTTGCTAATAATTTCTCACACTCTGCACCTTCTTTATTCATTCTCTTACCAGCATTTTTTCAGAGTAAAGGTTTAAATTTTAATGAAGTCCAATTAATCAATTTTTCTTTTTATGGATCATGTTTTTGGCATCAAGCCTAAGAATTCTTTGCCTAGCCATATATCTTGAACACATTCCTCCCATGTTTTTTTTTTTTCCCAAAAGCTTTATAGTTCTGTTTTACAGTTAAGTCCATGAGCCATTTTGAGTTATTTTTTGTATAAGGTATGAAGCTTAGGTCAAGGTTCATTTTTTTGCCTATGACTGTCCAATTGCTCCAGCACCATTTTTGAAAAGACTATCTTTCCTCTACTGACCTGCTTTTTTATCTTTAGATTTATGTTCATGTGTCTACTTCTGAATACTCTATTCTGTTCCATTGATCTATGCTGTCTATCCCTCTGCCAATACCACACAGTCTAGATTACTGTAGACATACAATAAATCTTGGAGTAAGGTAAACTGACTCTTCTCACTATTCTCTTTTTCAAAATGGTTTGAGCTTCCCAGTTCCTCTGCTTTTCCATATAAATTTTAGAATAATCTTGTCTATTTCTATAAAAAATCTTGCTTGGATTTTTTTTTTAACTTTTTTATTAATTAAAAAACTTAACAAAAGAACATTAATATATCATTCCATTCTACATATACAATCAGTAATTCTTAATATTATCACATAGTTGCATATTCATCATTTCTTAGAACATTTGCATCAATTTAGAAAAAGAAATAAAAAGACATCAGAAAAAGAAATAAAACGATAATAGAGAAAAAAAGATTATACA
>PVIY010038982.1:0-23465 GCA_004026745.1 Myrmecophaga tridactyla
ATTAGATTTAGCATCACTAATTGCAGAAGACACTCCCCTTTGGCTGATTACAAATGGAATCAGCTGTGGATGCAGCTGACGTGATCATGACCTAATCCAATGAAATGTCCTCATTGCAACAGACAGACCAGCGCTTGCCCAATCAGATAAACAGGTACCACAACTTGGCCAAGTTGACACGTGTCCCTAACCATGACAGCCAATGAAGAGGAGCATCTCTTATATGCTTTTGAGACATCTGCATTTGCTCTTCAGAAATATGCCTATTCATACCTTTAGCCCATTTTATAATTGGATTGTTTGTTCTTTTGTTGTTGAATTGTATGATTTCTTTTTATATACAGGAAATCAAACCTTTGTCAGATATGTGATTTCCAAATATTTTCTCCCATTGAGTTGGCTACCTCTTCACCTTTTTGACAAAGTCTTTTGAAGTGCAGAAGCATTTGATTTTACATTTATCTATTTTTTCTTTTGTTGCTTGTGATTTGGACGTAAAGTTTAGGAAGCTACCTCCTATTACTAGGTCTTAAAGATGTTTCCCTACATTTTATTCTAGAAGCTTTACGGTGCTAGTTCTTATATTTAGGTGTTTGGTCCACTTTGAGTTAATTTTTGCATAGGGTGTAAGATAGGGGTTCTCTTTCATTCTTTTGGTTATTGATATCAAGTTCTTCCATGCCCAATTATTGAAAAGACTATTTTTTCTCAGTTCAGAGGATTTGGGGGCCTTGTCAAAAATCAGTTGACCATGGATTTGGTGGTCTATTTCTGCACTCTCAATTCGATTCCATTGGTCAATGCTTCTATCTTTGTGCCAGTAGCATGCTGCTTTGACCACTGTGGCTTTATAATAGGCTTTAAATTCAGGGGGTGTTAATCCTCCCACTTAGATCTTCTTTTTTAGGATGCTTTTAGGTATTTGGGGTCTCTTTCTCTTCCAGATGAATTTAGTAATTAGCTTTTCCAAATCTTCAAAGTAGGTTGTTGAAATTTTGATTGGTATTGTGTTGAATCTGTAGATTAATTTGGGGAGAAAGGACATCTTAACTATATTTAGCCTTCCTATCCATGAGCAGGGAATGTATTTCCACCTATTTAGATCTCCTTTGATTTCTTTTAAGAAGTCCTTTACATCACTAGTTAAGTTCATTCCTAAGACTTGATACTTTTAGTTGCTATTTTGAATGGAGTTTTTTCCTTAACTGACTCCTCAGCTAAATAATTGCTTGTGTATAGAAATGTTACTGATTTTCGCACATTAATTTTATATCCTGCCTCCATTTTTATTAGCTCAAGTAACTTTGCTGTAGATTTCTCAGGATCTTCCAAGTATAGTATCATATCATCCGCAAATAATGAGAGTTTTACTTCTTCATTTCCAATTTGGATGCCTTTTATTTCTTTGTCTTGCCTGGTTTCTCTAGCTAGAACTTCTAGCACGATGTTGAAAAATAGTGGTGACAGAGTGCATCCTTGTCTTGTTACTGATCTTAGAGGAAAAGCTTTCAGTCTCTCTCCATTGAGTACGATGCTGGCTATCTGTTTTTCATATATGCCCTTTATCATATTGAGGTTGTTTTGATTCCTATCTTTTGGGGTGTTTTTATCAGAACGGGATGCTGAATTTTGCCAAGTGCTTTTTCAGCATCAATCAAGATGATCATGTGATTTTTCCCTTTCAATTTATTAATGTGCTGTATTACATTAATTGATTTTCTTGTGTTGAACCATCCTAGCATTCCTGGTATAAACCCCACTTGGTCCTGGTGTATAGCTCTTCTAAGGTGTTGTTGGATTCGATTTGTTAATATTTCATTGAGAATTTTTGCATCTATGTTCATTAGGGAGATTGGCTTGTAGTTTTCCTTTCTTATAGCATCTTTACCCAGTTTGGGTATTAAAATGATATTAGCTTCATAAAATGAGTTAGATAGAGTTCCTTTTTCCTCAATTTTTTTGAAAAGTTTGAGCAGGATTGGTGTTAGTTCTTTTTGGAGTGTTTGATAAAATTCCCCTGTGAAGCCATCTGGCCCTGGGTTTTTCTTTGTAGGAAGATTTTTGATGACTGATTGAATCTATTTATTTGTGATTGGTTTGTTGAGATCTTCTAGTTCTTCTTGAGTCAGTGTAGCTTGTTTGTGTGTCTCCAGGAATTTTCCATTTCATCTAAGTTGTCTAGTTTGTTGGTGTATAGCTGTTCATAGTATCATCTTATGGTTTCTTTTATTTCTTCAAGGTCTGTGGTAATGTACCCCTTCTCATTTCTGATTTTGTGTATTTGCATCCTCTCTCTTTTTTTCTTTGGCATCTTTCTAGTGGCCCATCAATTTTATTGATTTTCTCAAAGAACCAACTTTTGGTTTTATTGATTCTTTCTATTGTTCTTTTGTTCTCTCATTCATTCATCTCTGCTTTAATCTTTATTTTTTCTCTTCTTCTATTTGCTTTGGGGTTAGTTTGCTGTTCTTTCTCAAGTTTCTCCGGGTATGCTGTTAAGTCCTTGATTTTTGCTTTTTCTTGTTTTTGAATATAGGCATTTAGGGCAATAAATTTCCCTCTCAGCACAGCCTTTGCTGCATCGCATAAATTCTGATAAGTTGTATTCTCATTTTCATTCATCTCCAGATAAATACTGATTTCTCTAGCAATTTCTTCTTTGACTCACTGGTTATTTAAGAGTGTATTATTTAATCTCCATTTATTTGTGAATATTCTCATTCTTTGGTGGTTATTGAGATCCAGCTTTATCCCATTGTGATCCGAGAAACTGCTTTGAATAATTTCCAATGTTTTTAGATTTATAAAGACCTGTTTTGTGTCCCAGTATATGATCTATCCTGGTGAATGTTCCATGAGCACTAGAGAAGAATGTATAACTTTGTGCTTTGGGGTGCAATGACCTATATGTGTCTCTTAGGTCTAATCCATTTATCAAGTTATTTAACTTCTCTATTTCCTTGTTGATCTTCTGTCTGGTATACTATCTATAAAGGAGAGTGGCGCATTGAAGTATCCTATTATTATTGTTGAAACATCTATCACTCCCTTCAGTTTTGGCAATGCCTGTCTAATGTACTTTGGAGCTCCTTGATTGGGAGCATAAACATTTATGATTGTTATATCTTCTTGGTAAATTGACCCTTTAATTAGTATATAGTGTCCTTCTTTGTCTCTTATGATGTTGTTACATTAAAGTCTATTTTATCCAATATTAGTATAGCTACTCCTGCTTTCTTTTGGTTACAACTTGCATGAGACAGACATTGGCAAAACTGAAGGGAGCGATTGTTCCAACTTGCATGGAAAATCTTCCATCCTTTCACTTTCAATCTATTTGTATCCTTGTGTCTAAAATGAGTGTCTTGTAAACAGCATATAGCTGGATTAGGTTTCTAATCCATTCTGCCAATCTTTATCTTTTAATTGGCAAGTTTAGTCCATTAACATTCAAAGTTATTACTGAAAAGGTGTTTCTTGAATCCACAATCTTATCTTTTTAATTTGTCAAATCTATCTATTCTTTTCCCTCTTTCTCTTTGTATTCTTTAAATTACCTTTAGTGGTACTCTTCAATTCTGTGCCCTTCTCCAGCCCTCCTTCTCCTGTCTTTTTTTTTTTTTTTTTTCAGCCAGCAGAACTCCTTTTAGTATTTCTTGTAGGGCCCATCTCTTGTTGGTAAATTCTTTGTCTGTGAAAACTTTAATCTCTTCCTTAGTTTTGAAGAGTACAGAATTCTTGGCTGGAAGTCTTTCTCTTTCAGGATCTTGAATATATCATACCACTGCCTTCTTACCTCCAGGGTGCTAGTTGAGTAATCTGAACTCAGTTTTATTTCGTTGCCCTGGTATGTAGTAGATTGCTTTTTTCTTGCCACTTTCAGGATTTTCTGCTTCTCTTCAATATTGACAGACTGATTAGTATGTGTCTCGGGGAAGGCCTACAGGAATTTATTCCGTTTGGAGTTCATTGGGCTTCTTTGACTTGTATATTTATGTCCTTTTGAAGGTTGGGAAGTTTTCCCCCACTTGGGGTGGGAGTGTGGGGCAGGTATGTGCACCGGGGACTGGTGAGGTGGGGGCGCCTGGAGGGCAAGAAATGGGAGTGGGTGATGGGGTTTGGGTGTGTGGGGTGTGGGGTGAGTCGCCAGTCACGGGGCTGCACTGGTGAGGGTAGCGTGCTGAACAAACGCGACCTGGCTTACTTCCTAGCCCCGCACTCTGGTCAGTGCACTCCCCTGGGCTCCACGGTTCCGCACCTCCGCACCAGGCTCCAGCTTTCTGCCTCTCAGTTCCTGGGCTTCTGCAACTGGGGCTGCCCCATGTAGTGCAGAAGGTTCTCCCAGGTCAGCCGCACTCGCAAATTGCCCTCCTGTCCCTTCCCTAACTTTTCCATGGAGCAGGGCTAATCTTGAGCTACTATATTCAGTCATCTTCCTGGAAGTCCTTGTTTAATACCTTTTAATAATTTTTATTTTCATTTTCTTCATCTATATTTCCGCATTGTTAAATTTATTCTAAATATTTTATAGCATCTTGCTGATACTGAGGATGGGATATTTTCCTCCATTCTTTTCTAGATGCTCATTGGCAACTACCTGACATCAGATTCTCCTATTAACTCTAGTATTTTTTTTATTAGCCACCTGGGTTTTTCTAGATATTAATTATGTCATCAGCAAAAAGAGGTAGCTCTTTTCCCAATATTTATTCTTTTCCAGTACTTGCTTTCCCTTCCTTATAATATTGCATTTGATAAGTACTCCAAGATAATGTTAAAAAATAATGTGATGTCAAGTTTCTGATTTTAATTGAAATAGTTTTAGTGTTACACTATTTAGGTTATGATTTGATATCGTTTTCTGTAAATAGTCTTTCTTATATTTATGTAGTCTCCTTTTATTTCTGTTTTGTTTACAAGTTTTCATAATTATATTAGAATAATAGTTGGCAAATAATAAGGGCTCTATAACTGTTAAACAAATACAGATATATTAGCAATGACTGCTAAAGTTTATTAACATCTTTTCACTAATTATTGACATGGTCATATGACTTTTCCTCCTGAATTTGATGCAATGGATTATGCTAATATAGTTTCTGTTATTGAACCCACCTTATATTCCAGCCAAAATCTTGCTTGGGCATATGTTTTATTTCTTTAGTGCATTGCTGGATTTTAGTCTTTAATATTTTATTTAGCATATTTGCATAATGGTCATAATTGAAATGTATATATATTTTTCTTTTTTGTACTTAAAAATTCATGTTTTAGCATTTGACCAAAACTGTTTTTCTTTCTCTTGACCAAGCTGCCAACCTTGTTCCTGGTGTGTCCTACCCATACCGTCCCCCATCCTGGCTATCTTGAAATTAATCTTGCAGCTGGGGATTGTAGAGAAAAACAACCTGGACTACGGAGCAGGGGTGGATGGGGGAGAGAATGTCAGACCTTAACTATTTTAGATATCATTATTGCCCCCAACCTTTTCCCTTTCCCTCCTCCTCCCCCTAATCACAACCCCAGTAAATCACAACCCCAGTAAATCACAACTCCAGTAAATCCCTCAATCATCCCAGTGACCAACACCCCTTGCAGCCATTAAAAAGCTTGTCCCCTTTTTTCAACAGTTGACTTCTACTCTCTTTTCCTGAATTAGCAGCCCCCTGAATAAAGTCATTCTTGGCTGGTGCACTTTTTTCTTTGACACATTACAGTTCTGTTAGTGTCATTAAATGAATTAAGGAACGTCTGTCTTTTTCTCTAGTCTGGAATTTTTAAAAAATGTAATATTTCACTCTTGAAAGTTAGATAAAACTCAGTAATTCATTCATCCAATTCTTGTGCCATTTTCCATTTTAAATGTCTAATCACTGTTCTAATTACCACTTCCTTATTTGGTCTAGTCCAGCTTTTTTTCGTCAAATTTAGTAATTTACATTTTGCTAAGAAATAGTCCATATACTCCAGATTTCAAAATTTGTTGCCGTTGAGTTGCCTGAAATATTCTCTTATTCTTTTCATATCTAGGTATTTTTCTTATGTCTGGGTAATTTTTTCAAAATACGAATTGTTTATTTGTCATTTTCCATTGTATAAATATTTATTTTTTCTTAATGATTTATGAGAATTTACTTTATCAAAATTTTCTGATACTTATTCCCAATTTTCACTTTGTTTTTAATTAACCTTAAGTATAATATTTTTAAAAAATCACAGAGTAATTTAAGTTTCCTATAAGTCATGCCACCAATCTTTTCCTTCATCATTTTGGGGATGGTAGGGTGGTGGGGGCAGGTGTCATGCTCGGGAACACTTCTCCAGGCAGTAGACTCTTGGTGTGATTGCCTGGCTCACAATAATTTCCCCTTCATTGGGAACTGCCCCCTATCCATGAAGAGGATGCCAAGACTCCAAGTCTCTCTATCATGGCACTGCCTGCCCCCTGGTCCCAGCTGACTGATCAAACGTCATTGCAAAAATTTGGAATTTTGAATTGAGCATCACAGACCGCGAGTTGCCAGAACTAAGTCCTGTTAAGGGAGGTGGTTGGGAGGGCACCTTGTTTTGTGGTTTCCAGATATATACCAGTTCCTAACCTTTCTCAGATAGAGCTGATCAGCTCATTCTTAAATTCCTGAAGACAGTCCAGATTTTCCAGTATGTGCTCTTTTAACTTAGAGACCAACTCCAGTGAGCTTGTTACTTGCAAATATGAATCTTATTTGCAAAACTATGTATGGAATAGTTTCTGATCCTAAAACAATGTGTGGAATTCAAATATTTCTTTGAGCATTTTAATACTTTTGCTTTTACTTCAAAACACAATGTTTTTGGAATTATTCATTGTGTAACATGTGCAGTAGATTCTCCCCCAATTTGATTGGGGAACCAATTCTCCCAATTTGGGGAACCAATTTGATTCCCCCCCACAAATGGTCAACTCATTATCCTAATAAGACTGATCCACTAATTTGAAATGCCACCTTAATAATAAACTAAATTTCAATAAATTATCACATCTGGTTTTGGGCTTCCAATTTCATTTCACTAATTTATGAGTATACCTTGGCACCACTTTTATCTTATTTTGATAATGTTCCTCTATAATGCAAGATCATGTCTGGTAGGGCAAGTCTGCCTTTATTATTATTGGAAAGTTTTGTTGGCCATTCTGGAACATTTATAATTGCAGCTAAACTTTTACATTCATTTAGTTCAGTAAAAAGAAAAGTTGAGAATTTAGGATGAATTAAAGTTTATATTAATTGGAGGAAAATGGACATATTTAGAATGTTTTATTCCAATCCATGAATATGGTTTATTTCACTATTACCATTTAAGTCAATAATTTTTCTAATTTTATTCATAATGCCCTGCATGATTCTTGTTCATTCTTAATGATGCTATGTT
This sequence comes from Myrmecophaga tridactyla, assembly GCA_004026745.1. Taxonomy (NCBI): domain Eukaryota; kingdom Metazoa; phylum Chordata; class Mammalia; order Pilosa; family Myrmecophagidae; genus Myrmecophaga; species Myrmecophaga tridactyla. The sequence goes on from PVIY010038982.1 coordinate 7,414, forward strand.
TTTCAACATTTTATTATGAAAATATTCAAACATTTAGGGAAGTTTTAAAAATTTTACAGCGAGCACCTGGGTACCCACTATCTAGATTCTACCATTAACATTTTATTATATTTCATGGTGTGTGTGTTGAGTAGCTGTGAAAAGCACAAACTGCCTAGATTTCCAGTTCTAAGATGTGTGATCTTGGGTAAGCTACCCTTAAAGAAAAAACTGCACTGGGCAATGTTAAACAGGCAAAGATGGACTATTCAGTGACTACTATAGCAAGGGAGAGAGAGTAGAACTCAGCTCTATCAAAACAAAGGACTGCAAGTTTTTTAAGGGCTGGAATCGGTTAGAAGGAAAATGGTGGATGATAGTAAAGGGGGTTAAATCAGTGGAATAGGTGAGAGATTTACTGAGGTTGCCATTAGGACCACTTGGATCAGAATGTTTTGTTTGCAATAATTAGGCCACTTGGGGCCAGGAGAGTAGAGGAGGAAGATAAGAACTGCCCAGTTAGAGCTGTCAGTATATGGACTGAGGGCAAGAAGGAGAAGGAAGACGGAGGTGAGGGGTGCTCAGAAAGTCACTGGCATTCTCAGTGGCCACTTCCCAGACTTCACCTACACCTCCAACACCCCCACCCCCACCCCCACTTTTCTTTGCGTGTAGATGTTTCAGTATGTCTCCACGTCACAGCGGAGAGAGATGTTAGGTCTAATGGAAAGGACTGACTGTATTTTGAGCCCCAAACAGGAAACAAGCAATCCCAGCTGCTTGCCAGGGTGGGAATTCTGCACAAAATTTGCTTAGTGGCAGCGCCCTCTTCCCTTGGGGTATCCACTCCCAGGCACTGCAGGTGTCTTACTTCTCCATCGGGAAGGGGGTGTGTGGAATTGCCACCCACTGACCGTGAAACCAGCTTCCTTGGGAAACAGGCCACCATGCTCTCTTGGGTCCTTTGTGCCGTGTAAGTAATAATGTGGTCATTTGCTGAAAGTTTCTATTTTGCTTGAGCCTGTGTTTCCATAGAGCACCACATAGCAACTCCATAGAGGATGAAATTGGTATTTAGAATAGTTATGGTCTGAAGTTGTCCTTTTTTCCTTTTTTTCCTGCAGTCTGAGTTGCTTTTCTATGTAGTCCCACAGCTTGCAAGATTAGTTTTAAGGTAGTCAGGACCCAGGAAGGAGCAGGTAGGAAGCAGGGAGAGGAGTGCTCCTAAAGTGGGCAGTTTGATCGAGAGAAAGAAAAACAGCATTACTTAACTTCTCCAAACCTCAATTTCCTTATCTGTAAAGTGGGAATAATCATAGTACCTACCTCAAGGTGTTGTTATGATGATAAAATCAGGTAAAACATGCAATGCACTTAGAAGAGAGCCTCATACTCTAAATGCTGTAAGAGCCTTAGCACCTACTATAATTTTACTCTGTTTTCTAACTTGTTGTTTTTGGAAGCTATTGATGTAGAAGTATATTTTGTTCCAGGGAGAAAACCCAGCAATAAAACGGTATATTTAATTTAACCGCACTTTAGTAGCAAACGTACAAAAGGGCATGAAAAAACAAAATTTGTATGTGTCTGTGCGTGTGTGCACGTAGGGAAGCTGTGCACAAAATATTAGTAGTTATTTCTGCTTGGTAGTAATTATTTCCTTCATTTTGCTTGTGTATTTGCTGGCATTTCAGAAATAAAAGGAAAGCAATAAAACTAAGAGCTTTTATTGAATACTAGAAAAAAAACAAAACCCAAAACTACCAGATCGTGGTGTTCTTTTAGTAACACGCTGGATTCCATTTCACATCCAGTCTTTTTCCACTGCATATTATTAAGTGAAAGTGGTATGGATTTTTAAAAACAGAGTTGTTTCAACAACAACAAAAAAAGTGAATCAGATGTGCCCTTTTTGTCAATGGTCTCCTATCTCCACACAGAAATGTTCACATGCATAATCTCGGCAGAAGAGAGGCGGTTGTATTCCTTAATGTCTTTGGGGATCCCCAAACACAGGATGCTTCTCCTTGTGCAGGGGCGCGGTGATTTTAACTGGGTTGAGATCCGTGGATGCTCCCCAAAGGGGAGAGGCTGGAAAGGCTCCCCCGGAGGACGCTGGGAACGGCGCGCGGAGGCGGCTGCCGCGCAGGCGCAGCGGGCTCGGGGTGGCCTGCCGTGACGCTACGTGCGAGCATCACCCGCGGCTACCCTGCGCTGCGGCGAAATTAGCTGGCCGGGGCGGGAGAGAGAGAGGGTGTGCGGTTGAGCGGTGAGAGGGGAAAGCGAGGGCCTTCTGGGTTTGGGGGAGGGAGGCGAGCGGAGAAACACAAGCTCCGCCCCAGTCGCGCGCGACGCTCCCCGGAGTTGGGCTTAGACAAAGGCCCCCCAGGGCAGGGCAGGGCTGGGACGGTCCATCCCTGGGGGAAAGGTTTATTCTCTCCTTTAGGGGGAGTGAAACCGGTTCAGAGGGGTTACGTGATTTGTCAAGCCAACATGGGAGGGAGCTGGATGCAAACTCAGGTCTTTCTTAGTCCAAATCACTTGCCCCAAACGAGCTGGTCTTTATTCATCTCTTCATGCTCCAGGACACCAGCTCAGTGCTTTGGACTACGTGGGCTGCATATATCCACGGTCTCCATGTATCTTTTGTACATTTTTTCTGTGATATGTGCAAGTTCTAAAATTCTAACTCTGTGACTGACCTTTCTCATCGTTTTTTACTGACTTTACTATTTCCTGTCCAGTATCTTTAGATACTTTCTCCTCCAGCTGCTTGCTGAGGAGAAAGTTGGTGCCCAAGATGGGAGATGTTCCTTGAGATTGATTGACTGGAAACATTGCACACTTTAGGTTTTGGCACTGTGTGTTCCCCAGGTTCATGAGAGTGGAGGACACAAAGGAGCAGGAGGCCTCCTTGGTGATCAGAAGAGACCTGTGAAGCCTTTGGTGGGAGATTGCAGCCATTTTCTCATCAGAGGTGGACTAGTGGGACCAGGACTCTCTGCCTTGTGGGCTCTGGTGCCATCATGCTGCAGCAGCTCCTGATCACCCTGCCCAGCAAGGCCAACACCTGGGTGAAGCTGCACCATCCAAAGAAGGCCAAGGAAGGAGCCCTGCTGTGGGAGGATGTGACTAAAATATTTGAAGGAGAAGGTGAGAAATAGGCTGATAGGTGGGAGGTAGGAAAAGCAGTCTCCTCACCTGTGAAAAGGAAGGTATCTGGGCCAGGGAGGACTTGCTTTACTATCCTTATTCTACTGTGAGGAAATGTGAATCAGATGGGGGTTCTGGCCAAGGTCACAGAAGTACTTAGTTACCAATTCAGAAGAAGAGGGTACCAGGGAAAGTACCAAATGAAACTGAATCTTGTGCCAGAAAGCAAGGAAGACCTCAAAGACTAACAGGGGTGTGTCAGAAGTATGTAGTAGCCAAGTTCAGGCATTCCCCCTGAACAAATTTGGAGTAGTTTAAGTGTCCAATTGATTGAATAGATAAATTTCCTCAAGTTCATGATGACACTTAAAATAGAGAAAGAAGAGGGAGGAAACACATTTGCTTACATTGGACAAGTGATTATTCTGGTAGTTGATGCATCTGCCTTGCATTTTAGATCATCTCCAGTTGCTAAATGAACCTGCCAATAAACTTTAAAGGAAGGATAGAATATTTCATTGTCAAATAATTGAAAGGTTGACGGGGAACAGGATAGTCACATGGTATCAAAATATTACTCCCACAGATTTTTCTACTAAATGAAAGGATTTTCTAATAGCAAGATCTGGTGGTTACCATGTTAACCAAGTGTCCCAATAATGGGACAACTTGTCATTTTGGGTTTTCTGGGTGATGCAACATAAAGCACATGGTATCACCCATGAAGTATTCTTCCCCCAAAATATTTATCTAAATTTGAATCTAAATTAAGCTTAAAGACTGAACTTCTGGTTTACAGAAAATTCAGGGGATGGGGAAATAAGCTAAACCCCACCATGAGGATACAATTAGAGTGTGCTGGTCTCTTAAAAAGTCAGTGTCGGGTGGTGCGATGGTGGCTCAGTGGCAGAGTTCTCATCTGCCATGCTGGAGACCCGGGTTCGATTCCTGGTGCCTGCCCATGCCAAAAAAAAAAATAGTAAAAAGTTGATGTCATAAAAAAGGGGTGATACTGTTCTAAAATAAGAGACTAGACATAACCAATTTCAATGTGTGAACTTTAATTGGTTCCTGGTTTGAAAAAAATCCAGAATAAAAGGCATTTTGGGGACAGTTGGGGGAAATTTGAATATGGACTAAATATTTAGACGATACTGTGGCATTATTGTTAAGTTTCTTAGATGTAAGTGATAGTATTGTGGTTATGTGGGAGAAGATCCTTATTTGGGTTTGAAGTACCATAATATCTTCAACTTTGAAATGGCTAAGAAAAAAATACAGACAGATAAAGCAGATATGTTAGCATATGCAAAATATTATCAATTGTTGGATCTAGTTGGTAGATATATGGGTGTCCTTCAGTATTCACAAAAAACAGTTGGAAAACATACAGAGACGGTAAATCATGAACTTCAATTCCTAGCCCATATTTTGAATACCTAGCAGTCTAGCAGATAGAAAAAAATAAACAAGACAGTTTCTGGTCATATGCTAATACTAATATTCAATTGAGGGAGATAATTATACAAATAAATCAATAGGGAGTAGCCTGAGATAGATGATATAACAGAGATAAAAACCAAGCTTTGAGAGAGTACAGAGAGGAAGCTTTTTTCTCATTAAGAATGTATGAGAAAACCTCCCTTGAACTGGATCTGAAGGATATTTCAGTTTTTCATTGAGGAAGATTTTGAGAAAAGGTTTGAGGTGGATACCATCAAGTATGTCCAAAGAATGGCAGATAGTTTGGCTTAACTGAAATTTTGGATGTATGTGTGTGTATGTGTGTCCAGTAGATGAAGGATGGTATTTAGAGGAAGAGAACATTTGGAGAAAAAGCTTTGGCATCGTTGTGGAGGATTTTGAGGTTCGGTGAAGTGTTGGATTTTTCTTTCTTGTCAGTCCCCTCTGACAGTCCTTCAAGGACTGAACTAAGGACTGGCCTGTTGGATCTATGCTGGCCTGGATCAGCATTGGTCACTGGGAAATAGTGATGCCCAAAGCAACACACTTTAGGTCTTCCTCATTAAGTAGGTGTCAGGCTGCCCTTCAGTCCAGCTAAGTGGCCCTCTGTAGGTGTTTTGGGGAATGAGCAACATGCAGTGGGTAGATTAGGAGAGAAGCCACATTCAGTGTGTGGGTCTGCAGGAAATTTTTCTGTTTGGGGGATTTGGGAAGATGCAAACCGCATGGCTCTTTTCCTTCCCCAGCTCTGCTACCTCAGGATGTTCACGAGAACCAGGGAGAAAGTTTAGATGATGAAGTTACTCCTGGCCTCCCGACAGCAGAATCCCAGGTGGGTTAGGGTTTCCTGTCACTTTCTTGAAAATTTGACTGTGCTTTCTAGATTGGATTTTCTTAATCTTTTCTTACTTAGGAAGTCAGTTTACTTTGGTTGGTTTCATAGATAATTTCCCTACACTAGTGACCTCTCTCAGCAGCCCTCTTGTTTCTAGCTGCCATCTAGCTATTTATTCTAAAAATTTAAAAATTGTGCTAGTGCTACAACTTTGAAATTGAGAGGTATGTGAAAAAAGTATGTAATGTTCTTGCTCTTAAAAACTCACAGATATCACCTGGGACAAAGACATTTGAAGCATCACTTTAAGATGAACAGAATCAGGTTCTGATATTCTTGGAGATATGTACACTTTACCAATGACCTTTAAGAGAGGACTTTTGATCGAGTTCTGGAACAAAACTCAAATTGTAGTTGGAAAGAGAAATGAGCAAAGAAGATACTGGCAGGTCAAGAAGCCTACAAACTAAATAGGCTGAGCAGAAAGGGAAGGAAAACTTTTAAGAGCAGTTTAACAGTGGGTTGTATGTCATAAATGAGCTAATCAGATAGCTGGTGGCACTGGCAACTGGCAAAACTCTACCACTGTCAAACCTCAGAAGCATGAGAGAAACAAAAGAAAATTATAGAGCAGTCAGAGAAAACCTATTTATAGGGAAATATTATTAGAGAACAGAAGAGTGGTCTTGGCTTCCAAATCACATGGTACAGGGCTTAATCCCACATCTTTAACCTTCCTCAGTTTCCTCATCAATTAATGTAGATCTAATGTCAGTCTAATAGGCTTAAAATACATTTATATATGTCTGTGTTTACGATACATAGAAAGCATTAAAATAGTCTCTGCACTTAAGGTATTTTTTGTTGTTATCTCAACTTTCTGGCATTTTCCCTTCACAAAATTCCTAACAGCTAATGTGTCTCTTTGCACTGAGAGCATTTAAAAAATATATCAAATGGTTATTTAAATTGTATACATCACACATAAAAGGCTCTCATCATTCTTTATAACACAGAGTGTCTACTCTGGTCAAATAATCTACCTTACTAAGCAGAATTCATGCTCCTTTTAAAAACTTACTGTTCTCTCTTACTTTTCTCATTAACAGAAATACCCAACTTATGTTAAAATGTTCTCATTTTAGCCAGTTTGTTAAGCCCAGAAAGGGTGTCTGTCTTCTCTTGTGGCCTTCGCTTCTTTTGAATTCTCCCTTCTCAAAATACTCCTGACTTTATTGTCCTTAATCTAAGCTACTTTGCATTGTCCTGTGACCTTCTTTAATATTTCATGCATATTTTTCCTTTAGCCAAATTGTAAGTTGCAAAAGGCAACTTACATATTCTGAGCATTGTTTTATAATGTCCAGCAGAGAATTAGCCAAGTAATTTAAAGGAGGTGTCCAGGAAAACTTGACTAGAATCTCTCAGCAATTAGACAGCGGCAGAACAACTTCTTGAACTCTGCCTGAAAAGAAACATATTTGATATTCTAGGAACTGTTAACCTTCGAGGACATATCCGTGGAATTCACCCAGGAGGAGTGGTGGCAACTGGCCCCTGCTCACCAGGTTCTGTACCGGGAGGTGATGTTGGAGAACTATGGGAATTTTATCTCAGTGGGTAAGGATGTGTTCCCTTTGTAGCTAGAACCTACCATTAGAAGGAAATCTTGATTTCTAAATTGTGTTGTGCTTGTGCTTTGGATTTTGTATGAGAGATTTCTAGTTCCTTCTGAACACCAAGTCAGGATTGCTGTGGTCTTGTCTACCCTAGTCTTTCTACTCTATTTTTCAGAGGGCCTGAATAACAAAGGACTGTTTTTAAATTCTTGAGATGGCTCTCTGACTTCAGCACATACAGTCTTTTTTTCTCCATGAGTAGGATATCAGCTTTCAAAACCTGGTGTGATTTCCCAGTTGGAGAAAGGAGAAGAACCATGGTTGACTGAGAAAGAAATTTCAGGAGGTCCAAGTTCAGGTAAGAGTAAGGCAGATGGGGCCTCTTTGATATTGTCAGAGTTCTCCTCAAAGCCTTCCCCAAGCTGCGGGAAGGCTGAAGCCACCTGGATGGGACACACAGAAACCTGATACCACCACCTCTGATACCCCTTTCCTGCACTTGATCTTCTCATTAAACTTTCTAGAGTCAGAGAAGACGTACGGTTCTCATTAGGATTAACTTTCTTCACTGTTTCTCCTGACCCAATTTTCATGATTTCCTTTTTCTCTAGTATTCTAAACCTTGCCTTGATTATAGTTTCTTTCCCCTGTGTGTTCAGATATACAAGTCTCTTTTCTCATTAAATACAGCATCCTTCATAGATTCTCATATCATTTTAACAGTTTTCACTTCCTATCAACCATTCTACTTATAATTTTTCTTGAAATCCTGTTCTATAATCAGAGCTTCAATTTTGATTCTCTTAACAGATGTAATTTAATTTTTTATGTCAGATAATTTATGACTCTGAGAAATTACCACACAGTTCCTTCTTACCAGATGGCTTTTAGCAGTCTTCTTCAACTTCTAAGAATAGTAATAATGACAGCTGTTTACCAAGCTGGCTGCTGTGTGAGGTCCTGTGCCTACATTAATCTTATTTTACAAATGAGGAAAAGAAGGCTCCGAGGTTAAGAAATTTTCACAAGGTCACATAGCTACTTTTTTGGTAGAGTCTGTATTTGAATTCCAGTCGTTCTGACTCTAAAGTTTGTGTCTTTATGATGCCATTCTAGATTGTACTATTAATTTATGTAGATCTTGCCACCTTCTTAGGATTCTTCCCTCTATTGTCTAGTTTAATAGTTTTGGTCTTGTCTATCTCTCTTACTGCTTTTTCAGTGCCTCTCATTAGTAACCTCTTTAATGCTGTATCATTTCTGTCTTCATTAGGGTAGGTTGAATTCCAGTAACAAGTAGTCTCCAAAAGTCAAACAGAATGGAATTTATTTCTCACGTATGTTGGGGAATTGTTGAGGTCGGTGGACAGTTCTCTACCTGTTTATCCAGGAACCTATGTTCCTGCTTATTGTGATTCCACCACCCCCTAGGGCCTCTTCATCATCTGCATTTAGCCAAAAGTAAAGTATGAGCACAGAGGAGCCCATTTGGGAGAATCTTATAGACTGTGAATGGCATGGCTCATATCTCTTTCACTCTCATTCCCTTAACCAGGGTGACCTTTGTCACTTTGATCAGATAAATTCAAGGGAGAATGAGAAATACGGTCTAGCTACATGTCCAGAAATGGGGAGAACAGATTTTAGTACACAGCCAGCAATCTATGCTGTATTTCCTGAGGAGATTCTGGTTTTTACACTGCTATTCTGTTTCTGTACAAGCTCTCACAAATGCATTATGATGCTTTCACCTATCCCTTCAATGTCTATATTCTTTATATTTTTATCTTGGTCTTATACACCCACATGAACTTTACTCCTACAAATTCCCTACATTTAGGTCCTCTCTATATAGAAGTGAATGTCACTTTAAACTAAGTATGTCCAAAAACAGAAACTATCTTCTATCCAAAACAAATTTCTCATCCTAACTCCCCCGTTCTTTCAATCTGTAAAACTAGAAATACAGCTTCAACAAGAATGTATCATCTTTTCCGCTCTCAGTCTTTCCTCTAATCCCCATTGTTTCTTCTTTGAAGATACCTGCTAGATCTACTTCTGCTTTTTGTCTCTGTTGGTGTAAAGCTAAGTTAAGCTCCCATTATCTCATGCCTGAATTATTAAAATTTCTAGTTGCAATTGCTGATGTATTTTCTTTTTCTGAATCATTGGCTACTACTATTGCCAGATTTGACCCCTTGAAACATCATATTTATCTTATTACCCTGAAAATAAAAGTTAATTATTCCCTATCCCCTCTTGTAAGTAACTTAAACAGCTCTGCTTACTTTTAAAGTCCATCCAAAAATAATCCAGCAATTACTTAGTACTGTCTCTATCCTATTATTGAGGTGGGGTTAGGCATCCTGGCACATGGGATTTTACTGTGAATAGGATAGAAATCGGTGCTTAGGATGGCAGAGTTTTGAATAGAAGGATAGCAGTGGAAAAAGAGTAAAAAATCAGGGAAACTCACTCATCCAAATATGCTATGTTAAGTATACTATGGGTAAAAGATATAATCTCTATCCTCAAAAATTTCACTGTGTAGTTAATATTTTGTCACATATTACGAAGCCATTTTCTACCTTTTATATAGGTCAGAATTATGAAAATTGATAAAATCCAGTGAGCATGCAAGGAAAAGCATCCTCATTCACTGAATGCTCACACCCCTCAATCCAACAATTTCCCTTTAGTAAATCATATGAAACATTGACAGGAGTGATGTAGATTATGGTGTGATTTGTAATAGTAAAAGATTGGAGTTCTTGCCTGCCATGCCGGAGACCTGGGTTTGATTCCCAGAGCCTGCCCATGCCAATAAATAAATAAATAAATAAAATAGAATGGAGATGACGAAATATATTGCAATAGGGAAAAGTTAAATTTTGGTAAATCCATACAGTAGAATGCAATCATTTGTTTAAAAGGATGAGGAAAATCTAAATGTATAGCTATGGAAGGGGGGCCCCAAAATATGTTTAAATTTTTAAAAAGATGCATAACTATATGTATACCACTATACCTTTTTTGTACAAATGTATATTTATGACAGTATATACATATATGCACACATTCATCATTGCATATTGTTGGAAAATGTCTAAACAGATATATTCCAAAATCTTAGGAGACTGGAGGGAATGGGGATGAGATAGGGAGAGACTTTCCCTTTCTAATGTTTAAATGTTTGTTTTAAAAGTTTTTGAGATAAAGAAATTTTTTCATTGCAATGTGAACCTGAAATGATGTGGTGCTAGAATCCCACCTTACTTAATGTTATCCCTTGATTTTTGCCCTTACAAGGATGCCCTCTTTTTAGTCCCTCTTCCCTGAAGTTCTGGATGGGCTCCTCCCAGTTTCTTAGAGTCACCTCACATACTTTTAACAGTTTCTTTCTCCTGATCACTTCCTCAGTTCCTTGTATATCAGCTGTCTCACATTCAAAGACAGTCCAAGCCTCCTATACTTAGTAATATCATTTTTCATACCATTCCCAGTATGGCAATTTCTTTTTTAAAGTGCAGCGAAGATGGATCATTTGTAATTTTTATTTCTTTCAGACTTGGACAGTAAAACAGTAACCAAAGAGTTGGCCTTAAAGAATGATGTTTTATGTGAAGAATTACCCCATAGCCTGACGATGGGAAAGTCTACAAGAGGAAGCACCTTGTATTCTACTTTGGAAAAAGTCTCCAAATCTGATAAGTTAGAAAACCACCACCAAAACCAAGGAATGGGTGAGGGGGAAATATCCTTGATCCACAAGAAAACCCTTATTCAGGAAAGAGAGCAAGAATCTAACAGATTTGAGAAAAGTACTAATGAGCGCTCAAAAGTTATTCCAGCACCAGTTGGTCCTCTAAGAAAAAGAGTTCATAAACATGATACCCCTGGAAAGAAAAGCAGACGCAATTTAGATTTGATTACTCATTCAAGGAGTTATGCAAAAATGAAAACCTTTGAATGTAGTATCTGTGAAAAAATCTTCAAACAGCTCATTCACCTTACTGAACACATGAGGATTCATACTGGAGAGAAACCTTTCAGGTGTAAGGAGTGTGGAAAAGCTTTCAGCCAAAGCTCATCCCTTATTCCACATCAGCGAATCCATACTGGAGAGAAACCCTATGAGTGTAAGGAATGTGGCAAAACATTCAGACATCCTTCATCCCTTACTCAACATCTTAGAATTCATACTGGGGAGAAGCCCTATGAATGTGGGGTATGTGAGAAAGCCTTCAGTCAGAGCATTGGACTGATCCAGCATCTGAGAACTCATGTTAGAGAGAAACCTTTTACATGCAAAGATTGTGGAAAAGCATTTTTCCAGATTAGACATCTTAGACAACATGAGATAATTCATACTGGTGTGAAACCCTATATTTGTAATGTATGCAGTAAAACATTCAGCCATAGCACATACCTAACACAACACCAGAGAACTCATACTGGGGAAAAACCATATAAATGTAAAGAATGTGGGAAAGCCTTTAGCCAGAGAATACATCTTTCTATCCACCAGAGAGTCCATACTGGAGTGAAACCTTATGAATGCAGTCATTGTGGGAAAGCCTTTAGACATGATTCATCCTTTGCTAAGCATCAGAGGATTCATACTGGAGAAAAACCTTATGATTGTAATGAATGTGGAAAAGCCTTCAGCTGTAGTTCATCACTTATTAGACATTGCAAAACACATATGAGAAACACCTTCAGCAATGATATGTGAAAATATATTCAATATCAAAGAATTCTCACTGTAGCAAAAGCCTGACTTAGGGTTTCAAGAACCAATAATATTTTTTTAAAAGGCAGTTTGACATAGTGTTCTCAACTTTTAATTTGCCATATTTGGAAACTACCACCTATTATTAGCATAGTTTCAGAAAAGAAAGGACATTGCAAAACATTTTAATATTTTGAAATATAGGAAAGACATGGCTGGTATTCAGAACACCTCTTTACATTGAATTAAATCAGCTTTGTGAAAATCTCTCAAATTGGTCTTTACTTTTCTCATTTCACCATGGGCCAGCAAAAACTTCATTATGGATGATCAGAGATCTTTAGATTGGCTTTTGAGAATCACTTTTTAAGCAAATCAGAAAAAAATATAGTAGAAACTTTTACGGTAGGTAGCCCATTATGTGGCTTGAAAAGATAGAAATAGAAATCATGCTGGCTGACTCATTTCTAGAAGAGACATTAAAGGGAATTTTCTAGAATTGATAGATAATCTGTATATGAGATATATTTTATGGTTGCCTTTGGAGCAAGAGATGGCAAGCTTTTTGTGTCAAAGGCCAGATAGTAAATATATTAGGTTTTTTTTGGATCATAAGGTCGCTATCTCAACTTCTCAACTCTGCCATTGTAGTATGAGAGCAGCCAGAGAAAGTACATGAACCAGTGCACCTGAACCTTGGTACTGTTGACATTTTGGGCCCAATAATACTTTGTTGTGGGCAGCTGTCTGGCGCATTAGGGAATGTTTAGCAGTATCTCTGGTCACTACCCACTGGATACCAGTAGCTCACTGTCCACCAGTTGAGACAACCAGAAGTGTTTTCAGACATTGCCAAATGTTCCCTGGGTGGCAAAGTGCCCCCAGTTGAGAGTCACTGCCAAACAAATGGGTGTGACTGTGTTTCAATAGAACTTATAAGCACAGGTGGTAGGCCACATTTGGCCCAAGGCCACATTTGGCCCAAGGCCACATTTGGCCCAAGGACTCCCCTGCTACGGAGTATGTAGAATGGTTAATAATGGCAACGGAATAATCATTTAGTGTTGAATTAGCATGTGTGTGCATATTTATGCCACAAGTCTTATTTTCTTAATTCTTTTACTGTTTCTTTTGGAAAAAGACAAACCACATTTGAAATGGTGTCATAGAAGTTTAGGAATTATGTACAGACTTGAGTACATAAAATGCATTTTTTCATCTCTAAATTGTAAGCACTCTTTTATAACATAAACACAATGCTATTATTATGCAGAAAACTATAATTGCGTACATTTTGTTGCCTTTTTGAGGATAGGTATATTGAAACTGGTGGCTGGCATTTTAATTTTGTTTTATAACTTTTCCTTTTGCGAAGCATATAGGGTTATATTTGAAAATGTTCTTTCTGCTGAGTAGGAGGATCTTTGATTTGGCCTCCAGAACAAGAGGCCCACTGAAGAGGGTGAGGGGTCTGGAAGAATGTGATTGCAGGTGCCATAATAAAGCACAGAAGTATGGAAGAGAAAGTGGAGGAATTGACATTTCTTACTTTACTAAATTTAATAGATACTGCTTCCTTCCAAACATAATTGGAGGTAGATCAAGTTCAACTTAATACTGCATTATGTGACAGATAGAAAAAATAGTCAATTGCTTGATAGTGTGAACTATCAAAAGTAAAATTATAAATCCAGAATATACCAGTATTTAGGTTTTCTGTTACTACATTTCCTTTTTTATGGGCCTTTCTAACTCTTAAGCCCTTGTGTAACTGATGGGCTGACTAACACATTGGTAGAAGAACACTATTTCTTATATTAGTTCTACAATGTTGCTTTGGATTTCCCAAGAATTTTAATTTCTCTAATTGCTTCTTTCAGTGAAAGCCATGACTGTTGCTTTTCTCTGTCTATACTATGTTCCTCTGTTATCTAATCCGGTCTGTGGCTCAAAATACCATCTTTGTGCTAACAACTGCCAGCTTCATGGTTCCAACTTAGATCTCTCCTCTGAGCTCCAGCCTCGCTCCTGCCTTAGTGCCTTCATATCCTATATCCTTACCTTCTCTTCTTTGCTCAAGCATTGCCTTGTCATTGAAGCCTATCCTGACCATGCTATTTAATATTGCAAACTGCTCCTCACCCACCAACTCCAGTATTCCCCAACCCCCTTTTTCCATAGCACATACCATTTTCTAACATAATAGATACTTTACATATTTATTATGCTTATTATTTACTGTTTCTCTCCTTACTAGAATGTAAGCTCCACGTGGGCAGGGATCTTTGTTTTGTTCACTGTTTTATCACAAGTGCCTAGAACAGTGCCTGGTTCTCAATAAGGACGCAAATATTTGTTTAATTGTATTGATTTGAATTGAACTGTGTACCCATGATGATAGTAGAAAAATATAATCCCTACACTTTCCTACCTAGATTTTTTTTGCACGGGCAGGCACCGGGAATCAAACGCAGGTCTCCAGCATGGCAGGCGGGAATTCTGCCACTGAGCCACCGTCGCACCGCCCTCCTGCCTAGATTTTATAGATGAAAAAAATCTTATTGTTTAGATTTTCCTTTGCATATATCCCAGATTTTGAGGCCTCTAAGAATTGAGAATCACAGATGACATAATTTTACGTTAGGGGGTATTTTAATGGCTGATTTGATAAAAATGGAGTAAATATGACTGATTAACTTATGAGTTTATCTTGTCTTACCTTTGTAAACATGAGTTGTTTTTTTGTTTTTGTTTTTTTTTTTAACATGGACAGGCACTGGGAATCGAACCTGGGTCCTCTGGCATGGCAGGCAAGCATTCTTGCCTGCTGAGCCACCGTGGTCCGCCCGAGTTTTTTTTTTAAGAGGGAGAATAAAAGACAACAGGGGGCACACAGACACACACTCACCCCAGTCTCCTCTCACCACACTCACACCATTCTCTCTCTCACCTGTCTCCTCTTGTATTCACATCGGTCTTCTTTCTCAGACCATTCTCTTACCCCAGTCTCCTCTCTCACACACCATTTCCTCTCTTGGGGAAAAAAAAAAGACAACTGGAGCAGATACAGCAGGAGACACGAAATGGTAAAATTCTGTAGTTAGGTTATTTCAGCTACCCCATGCAGTATCCTGCTACTCCCAATCCCCCCTATCATGCCTTTTTCCATCCCTTTACCATCTCCCCTCATCCCAAAGGAGGCCAGAGATTTATTCTCTGGAGAATTTGGATCAGAATTGATCTGGAATCAAGGACACCAGACAGAACAGAAACTGGGGGTAAGAAGCAGGGTTGAAATGAGGATTACTGTAAGGCTACATACTGAACTGTGGGAGCCTCAGCCCCCTTTAAAAGTGAAAGGCCATCACCCCTTCAAAAGTCCCTCACCCCAACTCCAACAGGAGATAATTTTCTCTGGAGAAACCAGATGGCCCCAGAGAAAAGGTACAGGCGTTTATAGATAGCCCAGTGAAATCATCAAATTCAATGACCCAAACACTCTGCACATGCATACTGAGTTTCTAATCTCCAGAAAGAGAAGAGAAAATGAAGGGTAGGAAATTAAAACACACATATATGTGTACACACAAGACAATTTTTCAGAATTGAGGGACGTGAATCTTCATATTAGAAGGTTTCCCTGTGTGCCCAACAAAGTAAATATTTAGCATATTTAAAATGGGCCAGGCATTGTTCTAAGTATTTTATGCTTATTAACCCATTTAATTCTTTCAAGAATTCTCTGAAGTGGTACTGCTATTTCCATTTTACAGATAAGGAAATAGAGGCACAAAGAAGTTAAACAAGTAAGAGCACCTGGATAATAAATGACAGAGCTGAGATTTGGACCAAGACAATTCTTCCAAAAAGGACCCACACCACGGAAACCATCATGAAATATCAAAACTTCAGAAGAAAAGAGAATGTCCTAAAAGCTTTTGTATATTATACACTGTGTTAGTTAGATTCAGTTGTCAACTTGGCCAGGTGAGCATACCTAGTCTTGTTGCTGCAGACATAAGCCAACGGTATGTGAACCTCATTTGTTGCTAATTGCATCTGCAGTCAGCTAGGAGGCGTGTCTGCTGCAATGAGTGACGTTTGACTTAATTGGCTGGTGCTTAAATGAGAGAACAAACGCAACGTAGCACAGCCTAAGCAGCTCGGCATTCCTCATCTCAGCACTTGCAGCTCAGCCCAGGCCTTTGGAGATGCAGAAAGAAGTTACCCCGGGGAAAGCTGTTGGAACCCAGGGGCCTGGAGAGAAGAC
>PVIY010038983.1:0-23453 GCA_004026745.1 Myrmecophaga tridactyla
AAAATCCACAAATATATGGAAGTAAAATAATGCTTTCTTAAATAATCCCTGGGTCAAAGAAGAAATTGCAAGTGAAACCAGTATAAATATCACAACACAAATGAAAATAAGAATACAATATATCCCAACTAATGGGATGTAGTAGAGGCAGTGCTAAGAAGGAAATTTATAGCTTTAAATGCACCCATTAAAAAAAGAAGAAAGAATTGCAAGCGAAATCATTAAATATCTCAACACGAATGAAAATAAGAACACAATATATTCCAACAAATGGGATGTAGTAGAGGCAGTGTTAATAGGGAATTTTATAGCTTTAAATGCATCCATTAAAAAAGAAGAGTCAGCTTTTCCGGTGCCTGCCTATGCAAAAAAAAAGAAGAGAGAGCTAAAATCAAAACCTAACTATATGCTTGGAGCAATTAGAAAAAGAATAACAATCTAACCCCAAAGCAGGCAGAAGGAAAGAAATAACAAAGATTAGAGCAGAAATAAATGAAATTGAGAATTAAAAAGCAATCATGTAAAGAACAGTACACAGAAAACTACAAAACATTGGTAAAATAAATCAAAGAAGATCTACATAAATGGAAGGATAGTCCGTGTTCCTGCACTGGAAGATGAAATATCATTAAGATGTCAATTCTACTCAATTGATTTATAGGTTCAGTGCAATCCCAATCAAAATTCCAAGAGCCTACTTTTCAGATAACTAATTATCAAATTCATCTGTAAAGGTAAGGGGCCTCAGATTGCCAAAACATCCTGAAAATGAAGAATGAATTTTGAGGACTTATACTTTCTTTGTAATAAAGCATATTGCAAAACTAGAGTGGTCAAAACAGCATGGTGCAAAAAAAAAAATACAGCATGGTGCTGGCAATAGATATATTGATAATGGAATCTAATTGAGAGCTCAGTAATAGACCCTCGCATCTATGAACAATTGATATTTGAAAAGACTGCTAAGTCCACTCAACTGGGAAAGGAAATAGTCTTTTTAATAAAAGGTGCTGGGAGAATTGAAAATCCATATGCAAAACAATGAAAGAGTACCCCTTTCTCACATGTTATACAAAAATTAACTCAAAATGGATCAAACAGAAACACAAACTCCTAGAAGAAAATGCAGGGAAGCATCTTCAAGATCCTGTGGTAGGTAATGGTTTCTTAGACTTTACACCCAAAGCACAAGCAACAAAAGGAAAAATAGATGAGTGGGATATCCTCAAAATTAAAAGCTTTTGTGTATCACAGGACTTTGTCATGAAAGTGAAAAGACAACCTATCAATGGGAAAAATATTTGGAAACCAAATATCTGATAAGGGTGTAATATCCAGAATATATAATGAAATCCTACAATTCAACAATAAAAAGACAACCCAATTTAAAAATGGACAAAACACTTGAATAGACATGTCTCCAAAGAGGAAACAAAAATGGCTAAAAGTCGCATGAAAAAATGGTCAACATCACTAGCTATTAGGGAAATTCAAATCAAAACCATGAGATATCATTTCACACCTACTAGAATGGCCTACTATTAAAAAAACAAACAAACAAACAGAAAACTACAAGTATTGAAGAGGATGTGGAGAAATATGAACACTAACTCATTGCTTGTGGCAATGTAAAATGGTGCAGCCACTGTGCAAGACAGTTTGGCAGTTCCTCAGGAAGCTAAATATAGAATTATCATATGATCTGGCAATCTCACTACTCAATACATACCAAGAAGAAGTGAAAGCAGGGACTTGAACAGATATTTGCACACTGATGTTCATATCACCATTATAAATAATTGCCAAAAGATGGAAGTAATCCAGTGTCCATCAACTGATGAATGTATAGATAAATGTATACCTAAAATCTGGAATACACATATGACAGAATATTATTCAGCTGTAAAAAAGAGTGAAGCCCTGATGCATGTGACATGGATGAACCTTCAGAACACTATATTGAATGAAATAAACCTAATACAAAAGGACAAATATTGTATGATCTCACTGAAATGAACTAAATATAATAAGAAAACTCATAGAGTTATAATCTAGAATGCTGGTTGCCAGGAGATAGATTGAGGATTATAGAATGGGGAATTGATGTTCAATTTGTACAGATTTTCTATTTAGACTGATCATAAAGGTTTGGAAATGAATGGCAGTGATGGTAACACATTATTGTAAGTGTAGTCAATAGGACTGAACTTTATAGGTGAGTGCAGTTAGAAGAGGAAACTTTAGGATATATATATTACTGGAACAAAAATTAAAAGATAAAACATAGGTCAATACGATACAGTGAATCCTATTTTAGATGATGGACATAGCTATATAGTACAAATACAGGCATGTTCTTTCTGAATTTGACAAATATGTGATGGTAATATTAGGGTGGTATATGGAGAAAATGCACCTAATGTAAATAATAGATGATGGCACTATTTTAATAATCTTTCATCAGTTATAACAAAGGCAAGTACTGTTAAAAAATAGTACAATTATTTAAAAAAGCATTACCATCAATAAATAATAACAGATGCTTCACACCAATGCAAGGTGTTGGTGTTGGGGTGGTACCCAGGAATCCTGTATTTTGTGCATGATTGGTTTGTAAATTCACAACTTCTCTGATACAAACAAACAAACTAAAAAAGTCTGGAGAAATCATGAAATACAAAAGGTAAATAAAAACAGAGTGTGCTCTATCTGACATTGGAATGCTATGGCAGGCAAGTAGAAATAAAATGATTAATGTAGGACCTGGGAAAATGAGTGGTGTACCCAAGCAGATAATCACAGATATAGATTGTACTGTCTCCATTTCCAGTTTCACAAGTGAGATGTACCACCCCACCATGGAATCCTTCACAAGTACTGTTTTAAAAATCCTCCAGGATTTTTTTTTTTAATTTATTTTGCCCATTTTAACTGACAGGCCATAAATAAATCTTGACACAGCATTATGATGTGTTTGTTCTACTCCACCAATTTTTGACTTTTTTTTTTCTATTTCCTGTGAAATACAGTGCAGGAGAACAAAGGAAACAGTAGCAGGAAGTTTCTTTTGTCTTTTATTTTAATTCTTGGGAGCTCAATTACTGACTGGAATGCTTCTCTGAATAAAGAGTAATGATAACTGTAATCACTTCCTTAACTTTATATCAATACAATTACTGGGAAGATGAGCTAGCTCTAAAACATTGTGCTACTTCAATGTGTTTCTATAGACCTTATTGAGATTGTCAAGTCTAGATGTTAAGATGGTTCTTTACAATCTTGTAATGTCCAGTGAAATTTCTAATACTGTCAATCACATCATCTCTAGGGAGAAATGCAGTAGCAAATTTGTTCCAGGGGCTTGGTGAATTGAGATATACCTAAAAAGACTGCATGTGAGAATACTGTCTAACTACCACCCAGAATCACCAGCTTTGATCTAAAAGCTGAGTACTCACTGCTGATTCTTAAGCCCATTTAACAACACCCCAGGATATCATAATTCTTTCAACAACTGTGAAATTCTCCTAATAAGAGTGAAATTGATTTGTTTTAGTAAAATCAAATCTTTACTTAAAAGATTATACGGTATACTAGCTAGGATTCTCTAGAGAAACAGAATCAGCAGGAGATATCTGTAAATATAAAATTTATAAAAATGTCTCATGTAACCATGGGGATATGTAGGGAAGACCACAAGCTGGCAGTGCCAATGAAGGTCCTCAAGGAACTCTCAGGAGAGGCTGGCTGGCTGAAGAAGGAAGATTGATTGTCTCTTCTGAGTCCTCCTTAAAAGCCTTCAGTGATTAGATTAAGCATCGCTCATTGCAGAAGACACTCCCCTTAGCTGATTGCAAATACAATCAGCTGTGGATGCCACCAATGTGATCATGATTTAAGTCCATGAAATGCTGTCATAGCAACAGACAGGCCAGTGCTTGCCCAACTAGACAACCGGGCACCATCACCTGGCCAAGTTGACATATGAACCTGACCATGACATATGGTATTCTTAAGTTTATGGAAACTGAAGATGTGAGAAGAGAACAGGTAAAGCTAGAGGATAGGAGAAAAGAAATCAGATATAGATAAAGAGGTACAATTTCAAAAAGACCATATATTACTTGTTCCCTACAGGAGAACACTCACAGAAAAACATCAGCACATACTTTTGCAAAAATGAATTGGTGAAATATTGTCTCCATGGCTTTAAGTTAAGCAAAGTTTGAGAACATCAAGCATTCAATCATGAGGATATAGGCATAATTTGTAGCAAATATTTTGAAACAATTTTTATTATTATATAAATGCCAATATAAAAAAGGAACCAAGATTTGTTAGTTAATAAATTTCAAGAGCAATTTACTGATACAAAAGCTTAGTATCAGTTAACATCTAGTCTTTGGGGATTTTTTAGCTACTTTATTAAAGCATTTGGAAAAAAGAACCAATTTCCATCACTTTTAAGCCTCTCAAAAGTACATAGAGATGCACAAAAACATAATCTTTATTTAGACTACACATATTTTCCAACGACTATGGAAAATCCTTAGCTATTCAGCTCATTGGATTCCACACACTGTTATGTGATATTCTTTACTCTATAAAATATAGAAAACCAGGTAATGAATTCCATGGGGTATTTTCATGAACAAAAAAATAGGGGCAGGCTAGTTTATTTTGTATAAATGTACAAATGTCTACTTGATGTAGCATAAAAGTATATGCTGAATATAATGCAAGAGTTTTGAAAATTAGGTTATTGTTTTCATGAAATTTGTAGCAAAAAAATTTCAATAATTTAGCTCCAAAAGCATACAGAGAGAATTTATAACCTCCAAATGAAAAATTGCATGAGCTCAAACAAATAAGTCCTTCATTGATGATGGAGAAAAAGCAGTCACCATGAGCCTTTGAGTAATATGAATATATTACATTCGTTAATCTACTAATTCTACAAAGATTGATTAGCTACCTGCTATGGGCACAATATTATTCTGCCCCTTTGTTCATGATTTAAATTATTGTTAATTTGTTTAACTTTTGTCCTGTTTTACTTTCAGGATATTTTCTGGTGACAGAAAGGATATAAATCAATATTTCCATTTGTTCATCTGCCAATTAGACAAACATAGGCTCATATTTGCCATATCCATGTAAATTAGAGGTTCCCTCTGTTTTATCTGGAAAAGTTAGAATTAACAGTTGGCTACTATGTCATTACATAGCATTCCCCTCCCCCTCTTAAGGTTACAGTCTAATTGTAAGGACTCTTTTGCGCATACTGAACAGAAATATGCCCATTAATGTGATTTCATAGTTTTTGTTCTTACCTTTAAAGTCACAGAGATTACATCTAACTTAAATTTATATAGGTTATACTTATATAATTTCATATATTTAAAGAGAATTATGTTGTTCCCTTGTCCAGTTGAATCTTCCAGGTGTTAAACAGATATGGCTTCCTAGTCAGTACTACTTTAAGTCTTCACCTCCCAAAACACAGTATACCACGAGTAGTTAGGAAATTGAAGCAATAATTCAGAAATGAATAACAGTTGCTTGGGACAGGACGGCACAAGCAGAGGTGGTGATGTGTTTGGTTCTAGACATAATTTAATGGCAGAGGTAATAGATTAGAGATGCTTTATGAGAAAGAGTGGTATAAGGAATGAGGCCATATTTTTGGCCTCAGCAACTAAGAGAATGGAGTCAGCATTGTTGAGTCAGAAAACATCATGGAAGCTACAGTTTTGAGGGTGGGGTAAGAGCAGATCAGAAACTCCGCTCTAGAAATATTAACTTTAAAAACCTATTTGACATACAAGTGGAAATGCTGGATAGGCAGTTGGATATATAAGTTTGGCATCCAGTGAAGACATTATGGTTGGGGAAATAATTTTGATAAGACTGGAGAAAAATATTTAAGTTAATCATCCCAAATAAATGATATTTTAAGCCATAAAACTAATGAAACTGCTAAAGGAATAAAGGCAGATAGAAAAGATTAAAAATAAGTGTGTTTAAATATACATATAAACAGTTATCTACGCTCATTCACAACAAATTCTATGAATTAGAGATCTTTATGATATTGATTCTACCTGATCACATCTCTCTCCATACATAGACCCAGATGAGCTCAACTAACTCTAACATATTCCATTTAAACTTAATCTACTTATGAATATTTTATTCTAATTATTTCATATCAGTGGAATCATACAATATTTGTCCCTTTTGGCACTGAAAATAATTTGGTTGATATTTCATAAGTAGAGCAGAATTTGATTGTACTGAGTTCTCAAAAGGAGTGGAGTAAGGTAAACAATGGGATGACATGAATCTGGAAGCAGAATCATTTCTAAAAGAAGCCAGAATTAGTGCTGGGCCTACAAATTTTATCCAGGCCCTGAGATTTTAACAGTTAATGTTTTCACACCAGACTTATATATTCCCTATTGCCTTATAAATAAGCACATTTAGCTTTTGTTGAGACAAAATAAGGCTGGGCATTTAGCATGGAAGGTCAAGACAATAAATCTGCTCATAAGAACGCACTCTATCTAGGCACAATTGATTTTGTTGTCTGTATCTGTTCCAAACATTTCCTGTAACAACTTTAAAGATCATCAATCAAACGTAGACTATACATAAAACATGTACCACCAGGCAGAGTAAGAAATATTCTTTTCTGCATTTATATCCTTGCATACTTAGCAGTATTTTGTAATAAGTAATATATTTCACAAATGACTGATAATACTCCATCTGGAAAGTGGTCATCACTGTCAGTCTGGTCATATGGTGTTGATCATTCTTTCTTCATTGCTGAGCTCGCTCTATCCATAAAATAATCATGTGAGCTACTTCCATGTACTCTGTTAAAGGTTAAATATTTACTAGTGATCTGAAACCAATTCAGGTACAAAAAGCAAAGATTCAAAGAAAATCTTACCAATGATATCATATACAAAGTATTTTTAAATGAGTTTGAAACATGTATAGCAGATGAAGAATAATATTGAGAACATGTTTGTAATAAGAATTATATAATATATATAAAGTAATAGGAAAAAAAAGATCAAAGTGAAAAGAATACCAACTGGAAAGTTGCAAAAGTTGATGCAAGAATGGTCAAAAAATTAGAAGATGCTCAGCTTCACTAATTATCAGGGAAATGCAATTTAAAAGATTGGGATACAATATCTCACCTATCAAATTAGCAATGTATTAGGCTGATGATCCCAAGCATAAGTCAAGGTACAGGTAAAAGGTATTCTTAAATTCTGCGGTTTTGAGAAAGCAATTTAACTCTTTGGAGAGCAATTTAGCAATATCTAAGAAGGTTGAAAATCTCCATACCCTACAACCCAGCAATTCCCCTTCTAAGTAAACAACCTCAGGAAAGTTTTTCAAATATAGTCAAGAGAAATGTTGATGAATAGTCAAGGTGGCATTTTTGGAATTAAAAAAAATGAAAACAACCTACACATTATGAAATATGAATAGATAAATAAATCACAGTATATTCATATGATAGAATAGATCTCTCAAGTATAATTTAGGAAGTTAGTTCTAAAATGGCAGGTAAAGATAATATTATAATTTAAAAATAGTACAATAAAGTTTACTCAGAAATTTGAAATGCACAAAACAATATTACATGCTTTCATGCCTATATACCTATGTAAAAAGAACATATGCATGCAGAGTAAATAAACTTCATGATAGTTGCTGCCTCTAGAAAGGAAGAGAGAGTAATGGATCTGGAAAAATATACATAAGAAACTTTACTGGATTGCTGAGTTTTCTTACTTAAAAAATGATCTGAAGTAAATGTGAAAGGTTAACATTTATTAATTTCAGATAAACAGCATATGCAAGTTTATCATATTTCTCTCTATATTTTCCTGGAAGTTTGGAATTTTTCACAAACAAATGTGATTTTACCAAAGAAATTATAGTTATATATTTTCATTAAACTATTAATACCTATATTAATGCTATATTACACATACATTTATAATCGTGTGTATTTGCAACAATATGTAGTGTTATACTTGGTTTCATATGCCCATTTTTAAAAGGCTACAATAGAACCACACTTTTACTGATCATACTTTTAACTGAAAACCCCAAATTTTCAGCTGAAAAGCATTTCCACTAAACTTTGCATTTTGTGGTAGTTTTACCCCTCCCCTGGATTATACACCATTTTTGGCAGCTCCACACACTCACAGCAGGATCCTTACCCCTTCTCCTTCCACAGCATTCACAGCCTCTTTATCACTCTCTGCCTGCCTGACCATCAGAATTATCCTGTTCTGCCATTTATCCTTGTTTACCTTTGTCCTCTGACAAGCCTAAGAGAGAAGGTAGAGACTCTCTGGCTCTCTCGCACCCAGAAATACATGCGCTTGTAGTTCTGTGTATCTCCTATGCTGAACCCATGTCCCATCTTTTCTCAATTCCTGAAATCCACTCTGAAGGGGAAATTCTAGAACTCACAGTCATCAGCCAAATTCTCTGTACCCTCCACCAATGCTCTGAAATTCTTTTCACCTCCTTTCTTTAACTGAAATATGCTTCTCCTCTGAGGATTCTGCTGTAGCCTTTCCAAATGGTGGCTTCCTCTCCAACAGATACCACATCTACAGGTCCAGAGATGGCAGGAGGATTCTTTCTTGCTTCTCATGCCTACTTCTAGACTGCTATCTAGAAATCCTTAGCATCTTTGTAGTTCAGCATCTACATCATTCCTACCATTCTCATATGGCAGCCTGTGCTCACAGGTGCTGGTAATTCCCCCTCATCCCTGGAAGATTTTAGCTCAAGGCTCACTGTCACTCTCCAATACTTGTCCTTGCATCTTTCTTGATTAGCAATATCTTTGTGGACGATTTTTCTAGTACTTTACTCCCTCAGTTCCTGGTCCCATTACCTCCAAAGTCACTGTCCTTCAGCAATGTGTGCACCCTTCTATAATCTAAATTCCAAATTCCCACTCTCTGACCACTGCCTCATATTGTTCCCTGACTTCACCTTCTTCAATACTACCTGATTCTAATATTCACTACCACCATTTTTCCCTGTCACCAACCACCTCAAGCCTCCACTTCCCTCAATATCCAGGTAAAATATTTTAATCTATCATTAAAAGCACTCACTTGCTTATACTCTCAACCATTTAGCCTGCTCTCCTTTCTTGTACTTCCCTGGGAAAACTTCAAATTTGGTCCAAATCTAACTTCTCTTCTATTTTGCAGCTAAGCAGCTGGATTTGCTGAGAAAAACAAATAATGAGGGTTTCCTCACTTCATATTGATAGCTATTGATTTTAGTAGGCTCCTTAGTGCTGCTGAGACATCCAAGCAAAGCAGAATAATGGCTCCCCAAAGTTGTCCACATTCTGCTCTCCAAACCTGTAAATATATTGGCTTACACATCAAAAGATACTTTTCATATGTGACTAAGTTAAGGACCTTGAGATGGCAAGGTTATATACGATTATCTGGGTAAAACCAATGTAATCACTGGAGTGCTTAAATGTGAAAAGGAAGAAAACTGAGTCAGAGAATATGAACTGAGGACTCAACTCAATTTTCCATTGCTGGCTTTGAAGGTTGAGGAAGAGTAACCTCTAAGAGTTGGAAAAAGCAAGGAAAAACATTGCTTCCTAAAGCCTTTGGAAGGAACTTGGCTCTATCAACACACTGTTCTTAGCCTAGAGAGGCTGGTATCAGACCTCTGACCTCAGAACTTTAAGATAATTTAAATGTGTGTTGTGTTAAGCCACCCTGTTTATGGGAAAATGTTATGGCAGCTATAGAAAACTAATAAAAAATTAAACAAATTTTCCATGGTCCACTCATTTTCCCACATTTCTCTCCTTAAAACTTCAATCTTCCTCCTTCAGCCTCATGCCTATGGGAATCCTGCTTACCATTTCACTAAGAATAAAGAAGAAATGTGAAGAGAATTTTCCCATGCACTGCCCATCACATTCACCAATCCATCTTTATATGGACCTAAATACTCTGCATTCTCACTTGTTATTGTAGAAAAACTGTATATCACCTACTTAGGGACATCACTCCATACAATGCCCTTCTCTATGTTGAAAGAAAAATTTCCCTATTGGACCATTGACACACACACAAA
The DNA here is from genome assembly GCA_004026745.1 of Myrmecophaga tridactyla. Lineage (NCBI taxonomy): Eukaryota > Metazoa > Chordata > Mammalia > Pilosa > Myrmecophagidae > Myrmecophaga > Myrmecophaga tridactyla. The sequence goes on from PVIY010038983.1 coordinate 10,165, forward strand.
GTAATAGAAAAGATCTAAATCATCCATTAAAAAAGAAGTCCAAAGTTCACCACACAGCCTCCCTTGATTCTCCTTCACTGGTTCTTCCTTCTAGATCTCCTTTGCTAAATTCCCCTAATCTCTAAGATCACTAAATTTAGAGTGTCCTAAGCAGGTTTCCTTAGAATACCTTCCTTTTGTAATTACATCCACTTCTTATGAGCTCATCGTATTGCATGATCTGAATTAGCATCTGTATTTCAACCACTCAATTCCTAATTCCCAGTACCTGTGAATATACCCTTATTTGAAAACGGGGTCTTTGAAGATGTAATCAAATTAAAATGAGGTCATATTGATTTGGCATGAGCCCTAAATCCTATATGACTGGTATCACAAGAAAAAGGAAATTTGGACACAAAATGGAGACAAACAGGGAAAATATGACCATTGATGATGGAGGCAGAGATAAAAGTTATGCTGTCACAAACCAAGGAACATTTGGGGTTACCAGGAGCTGGAAGAGGCAAGGAAGTATCCTCTTTTAGAGCCTTTGGAGGGAGCATGGCCCCACCGACACCTTGATTTTGAACTTCTAGGCTCTACAACCTTGAGAAAATAAATTTCTTTTGTTTTAAGCCACCCAGTTTGTGGAAGGCTTAGGAAACTAATACATTCCCTGAATGTTAGGGAAAGTCCAAGGTACACTCTTTCACAAGCCAGGTAATGGTCATGGCTAACTAGCGGGGAAATCGCTGTCATGAAACAATGGTGAAAAACAGTGTTCCTAGCCTCTTTTAAAAGAAAGAGAGTTGAGCAAAAATACATGATTTTGCCCTTACCCTGTTCTAATAATTAAAAGATTAAATGTCAGGGAATAGATTATTACAAATTTGGATATTCATTGTGTACTTCATACATTCCATTTTATTATCAACTGGATAAAAAGAGCTTGTTTGAACCTCAGGCATCAGTTGGCAGAGACCTATAAGTACATATTACAACAGAGGAGAAAGATGCAGGCACTATAGTACAGGCTATTCCCATCTGTGCTGCACTGAATTGTACAAAATGCCATCTGCTGAAGTTACTGAAAACTTCTTGGCCTATGGTCTCATTTGTCTTATATTTTCTAGTACCTTTATCCTAAACTAATACTGTTTTACCAGTTAAATGAATGGACAAAATGGGTGGATCACATAAAATATAAGTAATTACATTCAGTAAAAGATAATTAAAATACAATACACACCTTTTTAACACTATGCAGTCTCTCTTTCCAGAGTTTAAACATAAAATTATATTTTAAAAATTCCATCTAGCTCAGTGAAGTGAAATATTATATGTCTCCATCATTTTAATGCTATTATCTTATGAAAACTCACACTGGGATTTGGGTAGCATACTATAATTTTTAATAAAATGGCATAGAGCAGAAAGAAAGCCTACTCTTAAAATATATATATAGCTTTACTGAACTCTCATTTGAAACAAGAATATTAATCACTTACTAGAGAAGAAACTGAAACTGGAGAAGGTAATTAACTCCAAATATCACATATAGTAAGAAGAAAAGTTTGTTTCCAAACTTGGAATCATCTGACTTCATTGCCCTTTCACAACAATGGGCCTCCCAGGACTCATCTTGCTCCCCTCCTCTAACATTATATTACCATTATATTATATTATATTATACTATATTATATATTAGTTATACATTGTTTGCTTGTTTTTATATTCTTTAGTAACATTGTCCCTTCAGATTTAAAAACATAGTACAATATTTCCTTCTGATTAAACACAAATTTTCTCATTGAAAACAATTTAGAATATCAAGAAAAATACAATCAAGAAAATTAAAAGCACTCATTATCTAACTACCTAGAAATACACATCATTGACATTTTGGTGTTTCTACGCATATATTTATACATTAATATATACTTTAATTCCAAAATTGTATTATACTTTACTTTTATATCTGTCTTTGTATTTGATTATGTTAAAATGTTTTTGACATTTGTTACCATTTTAAACTTGTTACCATTTTATTTAATTTTCCATCTATATTCCTGAGGGCAATAAATCCAGTGTGTGAGTGTGTCTGTGCAGTAGTGTCCTGGATCTGGTTTGCACTGCTTTGTGAGAGCTGACTGTGCACATTTTCTCCCAACTCTGTTTCCAATGAAGTCACCTGGTTAGTTTAAATCAGCCATAGTAGAAATATTTTTTGTTTTGGAAATAGGCAATTACTGTAAATTGGTGCTTTTGCTTTTCCCTTTCTTTCTCTCTTTTTTCTTTTTCTCTTCCTTTTCTTCACATTTTAATTCCAGAGAGCCAGCTTACCATCAAACCACTGTGTTTCTGTATACATCATACAATAAAAGAAAACCCCTATACATTAATGTTTTTGAAACATTTATACAGCATATTCATTATTTGTTGCCTCTAAATTTGAAAGCTCCAGATCATAAAACTATTTTGTATTTTTAATTTATTGCTCTATCCAGATTTTCTACTCTATCTATCTCTCTTCATATTTTCCAAAATTTATATTTCCAAAAATAATAATCCATTTCATTCACATATTTGAATTGGTTAACATGGAATTGCTCCTATTGTTTTTTAATTTTCTTACTGTCTACCATGTCTATGGTGATGTCCTCTTCCTTAGTTTGGATGTCATCTATTGGATTTTCTCTGCTCCTCTCTCATTCCCTTGGTTACATTGCTGAAGTGCAGGACCTTTATAGGTCTTTAAAAAAAGAGTAACTATTTGATCAATTCATTCTCAATTTATTGATTTTTCATTTTATCTTTATTAATTTCTATTCTATACTTATTTTTCTCTTTTTTTAACTTCTTATATTAAACATTAAACTCATTTATTTTGTTCTTGTTTGTTCAATAAAATCTTTAAGACTAGGAATTTTTCTTGGGATACTTTAGATACATCCCATATATTTTAATGTTTATTATTGCAGTTGCAGTTATTTTACATATCTGTAATTCTTTGACAAACAATTTAAGAGATGTTTTTAAATATCCTTCAGTAGTGAACTGTTAAACTGTGATATGTCCTTACCATGGAATAACACTTAATGATTAACAGGAATGAAATGCTGATAAACACAAAACAATCTTCTATTTTTTATTTCTTCAATATTTTGAGGTTTAAAAACAGATAAATGATCAGTGTTATAAAACATTGTTAGTCAAAAATGTTGGGCTCTGGTACATATGGCACAGTTCAATTTTGGATGATGTGGAAGAAAAGCACCATAATAATGCATTAAAAATGTTGTGAAAATACATAAAATGTTGACATTGTTTTCTCTAGTTGATGGAATCATGGTCATTATTTTCTTCTTTTGTTAACATGTAAATTTTCAATTTTATACAGATAACTTTTGAAATAAAAGAAACAAACAAACACAAAAAACAAACAAACAAAAAACTTGGATTGATCTCCAAAGAATAATAACCCTGGGTAAAAAAAGCCAATCCTAAAGTTTGCATACTGTATGATTTCATTATATTACATCCTATGTAGTACACTTGTAGAGATAGAGAACAGATTAATAGTTACCAGGGTTTAGGAGTGGGGTGGTATGAGAGGTGAGTGTGTTTGTGAAGTGGTAGCTTGAGGGAACATTGTGGTTATGGAACTGTTCTGTAGCTTGACTGTGGAGGTTAAACAAACTACACGTGAGAAAATTGCATAGAACTACACACACACATATAAATCAGTGCATATAAAACTGATGAAATCTGAATAAGTTACATAGAATGTTTCAATGTAAATTTCCTGGTTTTGACATTCTACTATAGTCCTGCAAGATTTCACTATTGAAGGAAACTGAGTAGAGTGTACTTAGGACCTCCATGTATATCTTTCTGTAACTTCTTATAAATCTGTAATTATTTAAAGATTAAAAATCTTTTTAAAAAAGTAACCTTCCATATTTATAGATATTTTGGACATACGTGGTTAAAAATGAAACTATAGAGGAGTTTTTTCCTTTTCTTTTTTGCTTGGTTTTTGTTTATAAGACAATCTTAAAATTGCCTCGTAAGAAACAGTTCATGTTTGCACTACTTTTCTTTTCTACTCAATAAGATAACTAACCCAAGATTATAGGCAAACATCTGGCCAGTTTTTGGATGGTTCACCCTTCTCTTCAAGCCATCATATACCCTTGAATTAATTTGCTAAATGCTGCCAGAATACAGTATGCAAGAAATGTGTTGGCTTTTATAAAGGGGGTTTATTAAGTTACAACTTTACAGTTCTAAGGCCATAAAAAATGTCCAAAGGAATCCAGAGAAAGATGTTTTGACTCAAGAAAGGCTGATCTCTGTCATATGAGAAGGCACTTGGCTGACGTCTCTGATGGACCTTGTTCCTGGTTCCATTGTTTCCAGATTCTGATGCCAGTGGTTTCCTCTATAAGTGTCTGTGATCTTTCACTTAGCTCCTCTGGAACACAACTCTGGGTTCTGGCTTGCTTAGCATCTCATATGAAGGCACATAACACTGTCTGCTGGGTTCTGCATTTCCAAACTTCCGCGTCTATGTGTCTGCTCTTTCTGTAAGCACTCCAAGCATCTCCGAAGCTGCATCTGTTTTCAGCTCTGAAGGTACTGTGTTTTCTCCAAAATGTCTCCCCATTTAAAGGACTCCAGGAAACTAATCAAGACCCATCTTGAATAGGCAGGGTCACATCTCCATCTAATCAAAATGCCACACCCAAAATTGGGCATGCCACATCTCCATGGAGTAATCTAATCAAAAGCTCACACACATAATTGAGTGGATCAATCTCCATGGGAATGATCTAATCAAAGTTTACCACCATACAGTACTGAATCAGGATTAAAGAACATGGCTCTCAGGGGGTACACAACACTTTCAAACTAGCACAACCCTCTTATCAGAGCACCTTCCCAGTCATCCAAGAAATCCTGTTTGTCTGGAAAATCTTCACACAGCAGGGGAGGCTCACAACCCAGAGGCCTGATGCTGGGTCTCCCTTGTATTTACAGTGGTTTCCTGTAAGAAATAACTGTAATAGATGTGCTTTTTCTTTGAGTCTTTGATACTCTAAGACTTTGAACAGTATGCTTTTCTTAGATCCCTCCAATATATTTCAATAAATGAAATGTGCAGGCTTGCCCTTAGCATGAATATCTTTTTTTGAGACATCATCACATTTTCTTCTCAGGAGTTGATGTGTAGAATTCCAAGTCCAGCCCTCTGTCTTTAACTTGGGAGTGCATCATTATTTTGTCATCAGCATATTTAATTAGAACTATTCCTTTTATAATGACATAGGCACAATTAAATGCCCCTAACCCTAACTTCACAATTCCTACACATTTGTTCTCTAGGAGTAACCATCTCTGTATTCATGGAAAAAAAATATGCAGAGGGAAACAACAAACATTATGCTGGAGAACAGCTAATAAATAGCCAGTTTGAGGAATATCCGTGACTGGACACACATTGTACATCAGTCTGGAAGAGGTGAAAGTACTAAGATCATTGCACAGAACCATAAGTAAAGCTTCCAAACTGCAGAGGCTGGCATCCCTTCTCTACCGGCACAGGCAGGTTGATTTGGAATCTTTCCCTCATGGGAAAAAAGAAGCCCTCTCTACTAGGAACAAGAAAAGGTAGTCCAACCAAGCTCCAAACGTGGTTTTAATCAACAATTTGAAACTGCTGAATACAAGCTCTGAGCACAGATAAACCCAGAGAAAGTAGGAAATAACCCTGAGGTTACTCCCAACAGAGAGGAGATGGGAATGATGAAGGAAAAAGAAGGAAAAAATATATAAGACTTTTGGAGTTGGCCAAGCTTAGAATATTGGAAAAGGGCTGAGCTCCAAGAAAAGGGGCATATAGAGCTGGGTACCAACTCTGGCTCTTGACTGGCAAACATTGGAGGCTGGGGAGACTGGTTCCAAACAGGGATTTTCCCTCTCATTCTTTTTTTAAAACATATTATAAGTAGCTCTTTAGAGAATACCTCAGCCATTTTTAATTGTCAGCGCTGACACAGGCAATGGTGGTGTTAAGGTAAGACTGAAAGTCAAAGTAACAAGTCATGTGAAGGAGAAAACTCTCTTTAGGTCATAATTTCCCCCAAGAAACAGGGGGTGGGGCCCAGCTCATGTAGTGGCCCTCTTTCAGAGAACTCAGATCATAGGGGCAGGAAATTAGAAACAGTTTAAGCTTGCCTTCCACCTCAGCCCATGAAAGTCTGAAAATTAAAAACTTCACAATACTTTATGCTGGTAGGGAGCTGTGGGATGAAAAATGCCAGATGCTGAACTGGATAGGAAAAGCACAAAGTCTAGATGTTCCACAGGAAAACCAGAAAACCTACTGGGTCTCATCCTCAAGGAAACCTGATACTGATTACACTCTTCTCCTGAGACCTGGGCCTGCCTTGTCTGGGAAAATCTGATGAGGATCAATCATATCTGGGGAGACCCTCCTCAAAACAAACAAACAAAAACTACATGATAGGCAAGGCAAGAACCAATAAATCAAGAACTGAAAAATTCTGATCAGGTAAACAGAAGTTATGCTAGAGGTCTAAAATAAGTTGAATTGAATGCCCAAGAAAAGATAGAGAACAAAGCAAATCAACAAGAAAACCCCAGGGAACAGGATGAAAACAACCTCCAGAACAAACTAATCAAGGAAATCAGATGCTAGATACCACAAAATATTATGACTCATATTAGGAAAAACAAAGATATGGCCCAGACAAAGGAATGGACTACACTTTAAACGAGATACAGGAGTTGAAACAACTAATTAAAGATATTGATACAATTATACTAAATCAATTCAAAATTCAAATCAAGAAGTTGAAAGAAGATATAGCAAAAGACATGAATATAAAGAAGACGTTGGGCAATCATAAAGAAGAACTAGAAAACTTGGGAAAAAAACAAATGGCAGAACTTATGGGAATGAAAGACACATGGAAGAGATGAAAAAACAATGGAGAACTACAACAGCAGATTTGAAAAGACAAAAGAAAGGATTAGTGAACTAGAGGACAAGACATCTGAAATAATGCACACAAAAGAACAGATAGGGAATAGAATGGAAAAATATGAGCAGTCTCTAAGAGAATTTAATGACAACATGAAGCACACTAATGTACATGTTATGGGGGTCCCAGAAGGAGAAGAGAATGAAAAAGGGACAGAAAGAATAATGGAGGAAATAATTACTGAAAATTTCCCATCTTTTATGAAAGAAATAAAATTACAGATCCAAGAAGTACAGTATACCTCCAAAAGAACAGATCTTAATTAAAGCTACTCCAAGAACTTACTAATCAGATTGTCAAATGTCTAAAACAAACACAGAATTCTGAAAGCAGCAAGAGAAAAAGTGATCCATCACATACAAAGGAAGCTCAATAAGACCATATGCAAACTTCTCAGCAGAAACCATGGAGGTGAGAAGGCAGTGGTATGATATATTTAAAATACTGAAACAGAAAAACTGCCAACCAAGGATTCTATATCCAGCAAAACTGTCCTTCAAAAATGAGGGACAGTTTCCAATATTTTTAGGCAGAAAAACACTGTGAGATAGGTTGCCATATGATCCTGCAACCACATAATTAAGGATATGCTTGGAAGAATTGTGAGCAGGGGCACAAATTTGTACACTGGTAAACAAGAGACCTGCTCAACAAGGAATATTAAATCAAGCACTGCAGGGATATAGGAAAAGACAAGAGACAGAGAGGTTTGGAGAAGGATGTAGAAATGAAGTCTATCAATAAGGGAAAAAGAGAAAAAAAAAGATTTACCATGATGCATGCAATAATGTAGATGAATCTTGAGGATATTATATTGACTGAAATTAGCCAGAAACAAAAATACAAATACTGTATGGTCTCACTAATATGAAGTAACATTAATGAATGAACTTTTAGAGTTAAAGTTGAGTACACAGGTTATCAGGAGATAGGAAGAGGGTAGAGATTTGTCATTTGATGCAGAAGGAGAACAGAATATTCAATAGGATTGATTATAAAAATCCAGAAATAAATAGCACAATATTATCTGATGGTAGCACAGTATTGTAGCATACTGAACAAAAATGAGCATGAGTATGGTTGAAAGAGAAAGGCTAGGGGCATGTATGACACCAGAAGGAAAGAGAGAAGATAAAGACTGGGACGGGTGTAACTTAGCAAAACCTAGAGTGGACAATGATGGTGATTAAATGTTCAATGTAAGAATCTTTTTACATGAAGGAGAACAAATGAATGTCAACAGAGTAATGTGTTGAAAATAGGATGATATATGGAAAAAAATACAATCACTGCAAACTAGGTCTATAGTTAACAGTGACATTGTAATCTGCTTCCATTAAGTGTAACAAATGCGATGTACCAATCCTAAATGTCAATAAAAGGGTGGTATAAGGGACGGGTATGGGATTCTTAATGTTGTTCTTTTTCTCCTTTTCATTTTCTTTGCAGAAGAAATGGAAATGTCCTCATATGGATTTTGGTGGTGAATGTATAAGTATGTGATTAAACCAGGAACCACTGATTGTTTACTTAGGATGGATTATATAACTTATGAATTAAACTGTTTAAAAATAAACAGAAAGATACAAGTGCTGGAGAAATTACGCAAAGAGAGATATACCTATTAATTCTTGGTAGGGAAAAGAATGGTGCAGCCTCTCTGAAGGGCAGCGTGGTCGTTCTACAGGAGTTAGGTAAAACGTTGCCATATGATCCTGCAACCCCATAATTAAGAATATACTTGGAAGTACTGTGAGCAGGGGCAAGAATGGACATTTGTAGACTGATGTTTATGTTGGCAGTGTTCACAGTTTGCAATGGATGGAGGTGGCCTAAAGGTATATCAACTGCTGAAAGAATTGCAAACTGTGGTGTATACATACAATGAAATATTAAGCAGCTGCAAGAAGCAATGAATTTGTGAGGCATGCAACTAGATGAATGAAACTTGAGGACAGAATGTTAAGTGAAATAAGCCAGGATTTAAAAGACAGATATTATAATGCCTCACTAATATGGACTAACTAAAATGTGCAAATACTGCAAATTGAATCTTAGAGCATAGGTTGTCAGGGGAAGATTTTTATTACAAACATTCCTATACTGTAAGCTCTTACAGCAGTCACATCTATTCCTGAGTTGTAACTGTTATTTCCAAATTCTGAGATGCTGAGCTCTTTGTATATAACTTGGTCATTCCCTCAAACTTCAATTATCTGTGTGATACCCGCAATGCAGAGCTAGAGTTCTGCAATTCTGAAAGCCAGAATTACTCCATAAAGTAACCATTAAAAGAACTGAAAAAGAGCTCAGACTTCAATTAAAGATATGAAGGAAGCTGATCTGGTTAAGATTAAGGTACATCAGAATAAAAGGTAAAGGATGATATTGGATGTATTTTAAAACTTCACTTCTGTGTGAGACCAAAGGAAGAGATGTTTATTTGGAGCAAAATGTTTATTTTGCTATTAATTTAACTTGTATGATCAGTATATTCAAACATCATAATTACTTGGAAACTTGAATAGGGAGTGAGATCTTGCTGGTTTGTACAGGTTAGTGTGATGCCCTGTAACATCTCACAGCAATCTGGGCATAAGATTAAAAAGTACTTGCCAAGTCCCCTTGAGGGACTGGGGAATAATGTGGAAATATTAAATTTCCCTACCTGGGGAAGACCTGATATCCTCGCAAGCATTGGGGACTACCAATTTAATAGGCCATACCCTCTATCTCGGGGCTAGCCCTTATGAAATTTACTCCTACAAAGGAATAGCTAAGACTACTTATAATTATGCCTAAGTCACTCCCAGAGAACCTCTTTTGTTGCTCAGATGTGACCTCTGTTTCTAAGCCAACACTGCAGGTAAACTCACTGCCTTCTCCCCCAAGTGGGACATGACTCCCCAGGATGAACCTAGCCCTGGCATCATGGATTGAGAAAGTCTTCTTGATCAAAAAGCAGAAGAGAAATGAAACCAAATAAAGTTTCAGTGTCTTGACTCAATAGAGTTAAGAGATCAATCTGCAGGTTATTCTTATATATAGATAACCCTTTTCAGTTTTTGGCATATTGGAGTAGCCAGAGGGAAATGCCTGAAACCACTCAATTGTAATCTAATAGCCTTGATTCTTAAAAATGACTCGTATAGCTATATAGTTTTTATAGTGTAACTGTGTGATTGTGAAAACTTTGTGACTGACACTTCTTTTATCCAATATATGGACAGATATATAAGAAAATAAAGACAAAAAACTAACAAATAATGGGGGAATATGGGTTATGGGATGTTTTGGTATTCTTTTTTACTTTATTTCAATTTTTATTCTTATTTTATTGTTTGTGTAGTAATGAAAATGTTAAAAAATCAATTGTGATGAATACACAATTATATGATGGTATTGTGAACCAATGATTGTATACTTTGAATATTATATGGTGTGTGAATAAATATTCATGTCATTGCATTAAAATATTCTGGCCACCTTATAAGTCTTCTTTTCACATAAAACTATATTTAAAAGAATATCTCTCCAGTGAAAATGTATTCTTTGAACTATCAAATCACTTATTATGCAGTTTCCTGGTAACTTCATATCCATTCATCCAGCAAACATTTTTGGAGTGTTTACTATATGTTTGTCACTTTTTAGGCACCAACAGAAATTATGACTACATGAATAGAAACATCTTAACATTCATTGTCCAAGATGTAGTTGGTGTAGCTTATATTCAATGACATGATTTGCAGTTAGAAAGGATATTTGTTAAGTATTTAAGAAACATCCTAACTGACAATTTACTTTAGCATGTCTTCATCACATGATATTATCAATGTAAACTCTTTTTATGCACAGTAATTTACTCACACATGCATGTATAATACGGCAAACTTCTTCTGAAGAAATGTAAACATCACGAATCTCAAGTTTTCAAGGTAACTAACTTGGTGGTCATTCCATATTGTAGAGAAACAAAAAAGAGCAAATTTAATACTTAAAGAAATTTAATTCTAGTTCAAACTTCTTTATTTTTCTTTAATTGAAAAACTAAAATTTTCTTTTCTTTCCCTAGCACAAACTGATTGATTTTGCTGAATTAAACTCTCCCATTTGGTAAGAGTAGGCATTTAGATATTATGCCTGGATAATTATCAGAGAGTTAAACAGAAATCTAAAATAATAATTATGTTTTCTACCTATCACCTAAATAGTGCTTTTAAAACTATTGCTGTTCTACTCAATTGCTATGTTTCTTTGGTATGCTCATCTCTACCTACAGCTGGAAGTTTCTCTCATAATATAAAGAGATTACATGAGCATTATTAGCATTATGCTTTGAAGAAAAATTCAACATAGAAATGATCCATAAACCAGAATGCATAGCGTTGCATTCTTACTCCAATATGTGATTCTCTATAACCTTCATTTGCTGCAATTTGTATCTATAACAACACATTTAAGGCCAAATCAAACAGTAGATTCCCAACAGACAAATGCTTTACATTGTCATCAAATATAAGTTTCAATCTAGGGCAACAGTGGAGGCTGTGCCTGGAACATAATTAAGCCATTTGTGGTCAGTGTTCTATTGCCTTGTCTAAGAAATAATGACATATTGAAAAACAGGCATATTACTTCTCTTGCTCCCTCCCCCAGTTCTTTGATGTATACTGCTAACATTTTTATCTTCATCTTTAATTAAATTGCTAAAAGCAGAGAATGAATGTATGATTCATACAGTACTTTAAAATATTATTTTATTATTATGTATGATTATATATATATTATATATTATTATGTACATCTCAGCATGCAATAAAAAATACAAGTTCTAGAATGAGAAACTTGTCAAAATCATTTGGCATTTAACAAATACAGAAGCAATTTATCTAGCTATAAAATATGTATAAATTAGTCCAAACTAGGAAAAGAAGGTAAGGTCCCACCTACAATAGGTCTGCACTCACAAGAATATATTGAAAGAACACATCCTTTTCTGGGGTACATAACAGCTTCAAACAAGCACATTCTTCTTTCTGAAATGTGAGCAAAAAATGATGTATTAATAGAGACTATTTCAGGAGTAACATCATAATGCTATGTGTAGTTTATACTTTGTGTAGTTTTATTTAATAGGTTTATTTTTAAAGCTTTTCATTTTGAAATAATTTCAAACTTAAAGGACAGTTGCAAAAATACTATAACCTCCATAAAGAGAATGTCAATATACCTGCACTCTCCAGATAACCAGATCCACCAATTCTACATTTTGCCAACGTTGTTGTATCATTCTATCTATTTATCTACTGACTATTTATCAATTTATCTGTTTTCTGAAATTTGAGAGCAGGTTGTACACATCATACTCTCTGAACACATAAAAAAAGTGCAGTTATCAATAAATTCAAGAAATTTAACACTGATATAAAACTTCCAGTATATATTCCAATTTTTCATTATGTCCCCAAAAATGTCCTTTTCTGTTTGTTTCTTTTGCACGGGCAGGTACCGGGAATCGAACCCAGGTCTCTGGAATGGCAGGCGAATATTCTGCCTGCTGAGCCACTGTGGCCCACCCCCCAAGAATGTTCTTTTAAGCCTTTTCACCTCCATTCTTAGATACCATCTAGTACATTTAATTGTTGCTATCTCTTTAGTGAATCTTTACTTTTTTTAAATATACAGCGAAAATGTGCCCATCCCAAGCCCTCCCAAGCATACCATTCAATGGGATTAATCACATTAAAAATGTTATTGTACTTTCATCACCATCCATTATTAGAATTTTCCCTTCACCCCTAACAAAGATCATATATTAATTTTGCATTAACTCTTCAATGTTCTTTAGCCCCACCCCTGAAACTTACTCTGCTTCCTATCTCTATGAGTTTGCATATCTATATTTTCTTGTGTTGTTCAGATTAACATTTTCTTGTGTTGTTAAGATTAAGAATTTCATTTGCTTTGATATCAACTTAACTTTGATAACATATATAAACAATTTTTCAATACCCTTCTGCCCCCCTACCTTTATGTAGTCCTTGCCACAAACTATGTACATTATGAGTTCAAAACCATTGATTTATCATATTTTATGTCTTTGCCTTTTAGATCCTACAAGAAGTAAAAAGTGGAGTTACAAATCAAAGAGTCAATAGTACTGACATTTACATGTACTTATGTCATTTTCCTATCAGAGAACTTTATTTCTTTATGTAGCTTCAGCCAATTATC
>PVIY010038984.1:0-23458 GCA_004026745.1 Myrmecophaga tridactyla
CTTTTATTAGTTGTTTCTGATGGGAAACTTTTCCAAAGGATGTTCTGTATCACTATGTGAATGACATCGCCTCTGAAAGGCCAACTTTATAACGTGACATGTTAACACATTTAACATGAAAAAAAAAACCCTCTGGCTGCCACACTAGTCATGTAAATGGAATCTTTCAGAATGTAATCTTTTGAGTCTAGCTTCTTTCACTTAGAAAAGTGCATTTGAGATTCATGATGGGGAGTTTTTATTGAATTAAAATCAGAAACTACCTTAAATCAACAATTATTCCTGTCCTTTATAAAACACTAACTTTAGAAGGTGCTGCTTATCCTGCAGGGGAGGGGGAGAGAGAGAGGAATACCTTGAAAGGAATCAAGGGAAACAGGGAGCTTTTATCCTTGACTTAGAAGAATTTAGAAATCTGGGGTCCTTTGAGGAACAGAATCCAATTGTACACCTTCATAAGAATCCTTCCTAGGGAGTTGGTAAATTCTCAGAGGGGAAGGCTGTGTAGTAACTGCAGGAGGAAATACACTGGAGCCTTAGCAAAGATTCTGAGGCATGAAAATTGAGCCAACATATTTCAATTGACCACACGGATCTGGGAAATGATGATGTCAGAGGTGATCTTAAAGGACCAGTGACTGGCAGGGCTGCCCATATTTTCTTAGTATTACCTATGCTTCCTCAGTTCTTGAGCAACACAGAAACAACTGAGATGAAATTTCCTACCAGACTATTATGGTGAGAGCTCGCAATCAGATTAGCAAATAAAAGTAACATCAATTGCTGATATCTATTGAGTGCTTACTATTTACCAGCTTCAATAAGGAGACTGAAGCTCAGAAATGTTTCACAGAGAGTATCTGCAGCATGATCTGAACACAAGCAAACCTAGCTGCAGAGCCCACGCTCTTACTTCTCTGCTGAACATATTATCTCTTCACGCCTGAGTTTGAGAATTATGATTCAGATTGCATACATCTTCTCCAGGAAAAGACTACGATAGAGTAATAATGTTTGGTTGTGTGAATCCTAAGCACAGTTTATTTTTCTCTTGAAGGGCAGTCTGTGGGGTCCTATTTGAATTGCTGCCTGTTCAAACCTAACCAATCAGATTCTAACTTGAGAATTGAAACAGTAACATAGAGGACAGTGCCAATGAGCAACAGGCCCTGGATAATTACAACTAGTACTGAGGATCAAAGTGTATCATGCTACACTTTGCATGTATTATCTCATTCAATAGTCACAGCAATCTAAGAAGTAAATCCTATTGTAGTCCATTAGGTATTAATAGTATGATAGAGTCCTGGCACTTGTCTGCTGTTCAAAGTCAAAGGACTCCTTGAAGCACATATGCTCTGCTCCCATCGTACATGTTTATGAGAACTATGAAAATCTTCATAAATGTTAACATTATACTCAAAGACTAATTTTTGCTTCATCTCACCTCCAGATGATCAGACTGAGACAATATACGGTAAGAAGATTTGATTCTTAGGACATACTGGCCCAGTGAAAAGTCGGCAAATTGGGGGGCCTAGAGACTTAATAATTATTGTGTACCATTATATCCGCAGTACCTAGGACAGTGCCTAACCCATAGCAGACACTAAATAAATGTTGACTGAAGGAAAAAATAAAGAAAGGAACTAACAAGTAAATGAGCAAACTGAACATATTCACCTATCCCAGTCCAGGAAGGGCAGTACGGCTACAGATTTTCTGAGTGTTAACGTAATAGGTCCCATGGGAGACTGCGATATAGATCACAATATAAAATAATGGGAGATGTCTGATCTACTTACTGCTGCCTTGAAAGCTGAAACATTTTTATAATGCACCAGAAAGGAATTTTTCAAGACAACTTGGTAATTCATCTTTATTTCCTTGAATATCAATGCATTCCGTTTAAAAAAAAAGACGCAAATGCATTTAGGTGAAAGCATATGGATTTACAGCCTAGGATGAAATATATACATAAATAGCATCCTTAATCCTGTTTAGGGAAAGGGAAGAAGAAACTTGCATGAGATTAGTACCAATTGTTACTTGGACTGACAAAATAGCACATAGTACACTTAGCAAATACCCAAATTGAGCTGTACAGCACTAAGGATTTGGGTTTTGACATTTGCTCCCTCAACTCCCTAAAAGATAATCAGTTCAACATCTAAGAATGTACTCTTTGGCTCTGAATAAATCAAACCTCATAGGTATTTTTTTTTTCTTCCTGTGTGACATTGGGGCTGTTTATTAGAACAGAGGAAAAAGCTATAAAAACTCACAAGATGTGCCTGCTTCAGGACTGTTACCATCAGATTGTTAAAGGCCCTCAAAGGCGTCTTAGACCATTCAGACCCTAAGAAGACTTCGGAGTGCACTCATTTTCACAGCTCTTGCCTGGAACAGTGAAAACTGACTGGCTTCTGTTGCCCTGTGGATGTCGATTCATATTAAGCAGGCACTGGAAGCTGCGTCCTAGAAGAATAATGGTCACTGTCAGCCCACTCTTGTTTGGGGGCTCCAGAGGTGAGTTCTCTGAGCCTTGGTGAGGTGGATTGTTAGGGACAGGACAGTAAGGCAAAGAATTCTTAACCCAAGGAGGAAAATAATACATTGTTCAGGTTGCTTTCAATTGCAAGTGACAGAAAACAAAATTAATCTGGCTTAAGAGAAAAAATAAAATTAAAGGGAGAGACTTTGCTCATTCATTTACTGAAAAGTCCTGACATGGCAAACTGTTTTGGTTTGAAACTGTTATGTACCCTTTTCCCAGTACAGAGGAAGAACTGATAAATTGTAAAAGAGATCCTATTGTCCATAAGGCAAAAATATTTACTCTCAGGCACATTCCAGAGAAAGTTTGCCCACCCCTGGCCTGGATTACAAATGAATCCTTGTATTCCCTTAGTTTTTCCACTTTATTATCCCTTGAAATTGAAGTAATAAAATTGTGATGGCTTGTTTGCATAAGCCAATCAGCTATTTATATCTGATGACAACCCGAAATGTAGAAAAGAACTTTATGATTTTGACACAGCTGATTTTCCTGGGTCAATTCTTTCTATTGTCCTCCATCGAAGGCTGGGTGACCTTGTGGAAACATTCTACCCAAGTGTGAACTCACTCTTCTCTGGTCGTGCTACTCTGCTCTTACTTATTTTCTCCTTATTATGCCCCAAACATTCTCAGCAATCCCTGGTTCCCTTATGATCTCATGCTTGGCTCACTTTTTTCCCCCCATTATGTGACTCATTGGGCAGAGAACACCATTCCTGTGTTTTCTTGCTAGAATTCTTTTTGATTATTGTTACTTAGGATTTTTTTAAAAAAACTGTTATTGGGCAGTGAGAAGCTTTCTTTATTATTATTTTGTATGAGTCTATCATCACGTTTTAAGGATTCTTTTTTTTTAGCTGTTGACTTATAGGAAACATTCAAGATTCTAACAAAAATAATGATTGCCTTTTACTCCATGCCATGCATTTTACATATATATCTTGCCATTCAATCATTCTAACAACTGAGGAGATAGGCACTGTTACCATTTCCATTTGCAAATGCACAAACAGGTTTTGAAAGAGATAATTTAATTTTTAAAATGACAAGACAAGCAGTCGTATTTATTGAGGACTTAGTATATATGAGGAACTGTAGTAAGCTTTATATGAGATTTTTTTTGAATTCCCACAGTGACTACCTACGACCACAGTATTGAGATCTCCACTGTATGCCTGAAGCTCAGTGAGCTTCCTGCCTTGTGTGTGATCCCATGTCTAGAAAGTGGGGGTGCCAGGGCTTGATATGAAAATCTGACTACGTGTTTTGTTGCAGAATGAGAAACAGGAAAGTGTCGGACAAGATGGACGGCTCTATAGAAAGCTGTAGGAGTCTTGTTGGAAGTGAATTTTACTGGTTTTGGTTGAGGTTGGCTAAGGTTTTATAGTTTTATAAGATTTTTAATAGTTTTCTTATCAGATGTCTCTTCATGCAAAGTAAGAATTTGGTTTTCACTCTATTAAAATGATAATACTTTACTGAATTATTTGTTTGTTCTTAGAAGCTATAAAAGGTTTTTAACCAAAAAAAAAAAATCTGACTAAGCACATGAAGGTCCTAAAGAAACTTGGTTCAAGCCTAACCTTAGATCCATTTACAAGGTCACACTCACAAAAATACAGATTTCCTCCTTTTTCTCCCATACTGAATCCAATGTGGTGTCTGTTATGCCACTCCATCATTATTCAATTCAATTTAAACAACTTTAAAACATTTTGATTATTTCCTTTCCATGACTTAGTGATTAGAATGGTAGAAGGAAAAGACAAAAGTTGGCATGGTGATGACTTCTACTCCCATATGAATTAACTTTAAGCTCTCAACAATGACTGATCCCAATCACTCCTTTACTATCTCTTATTTTAAAATGAATCCCAGCCTTTGTTACCATTGGAACTCATGTCTATTAAGAAACACATGCTCTAAATGAGAAGTTACCAAAGAATCACTGAATTTGACTAAAGATGCTTCCAAGAGATACTCCCTTCAACCTAAAATTCTCAAAGGATTTCATATTCTATCATTTGATAGCTGAATGAAGATACTACTGGCTCCTGCCATTTCATTTTTGTGGAGAAAATATATGCATATATATTTTATTATAAATATATGCAAATAAAATATATGCATATATTATTTATAACTCTGCCTGTTATGCATGATTTTTCTGTAAACGTATAAATTCTTTCATAGAAAAAAAGAGGCAAATGAGAAAATTTTACAGTGCTTGTAACAGAAGGAAAACTAATACACTAATCTTTATCAAACAGGGGAAGAAAAAAATAGTCTTTCAAAATTGTAAATTTTGATTCTATACTTTACTAAGCAGTGATATATCTAAAATTTATAATAACATTGATACTAGACCTTAGGTCTTCTAACTAATGGTTTCATTCCTGTCTATTAAGACATAGAAAGAAGTTTGGGGGCAGAGGGTGGAGATAGCAGAGTAGTGAGGGGTGGAATTTGGTTCATCCTCCAGGGCAGCTAGTACATAGCCAGGAACTTAATGGAGAAATTTTGGGGGTGGGGGGGACATCAATGACTGGACACACATTGTATACAAGTCTAGATCCCACACAGAGCTGTAACTCTCCCAAACTGCAGAGGCCAGTACCCCTACCCCCATGGGCATGGAAGTCTGGTTCCGGAGGGGAAAAAAAAAAAGATCTACTAGGAGCAAGGAAGGCAGATTAACCAAGCTTCAATTGTGGAGTTAATTAACAAATTCAGAATGCTGAAAAGAGGCCCAGAGCACAAACCTGGAATAAGCACTAAAGGAACCGGAAGTTTTTACCCTGGCAGAAAAGGGGTCGGAGAGATGGATAAAACAAAAACACAACAGAGGCTTTTTGAGTTGGGACAGTACAAAATACTGGAAAAGGTAAATGAATGGGAGCACCTGCCATGTTCATGGATTGGAGGAATGCATATAGTTAAGATGTCAGTTATACACAAATCAATTTATAGATTCAATGCAATACCAATTAAAATCCCAACAACTTACTTAGCAGAAATTGAAAAACCAATAACCAAATTTATTTTGAAGGGCAGGGTGCCCTGAATAGCTAAAAACATCTTGAGAAAGAAACATGAAGTGAGAGGTCTCACACTACCTGGTTTTAAAGCATATGGCAAAGCTACAGTGGTCAAAAAAGCAAGGGAGATCTCCTTAAAATGAAACACTTTTGTACATCAAAGAAATTTGTCAGGAAAGTAAAAAGGCAGCCTAAACAAGGCAGACAATATTTGGAAGCCTCATATCAGATAAGGGTTTAGTATCAAGAATATATAAAGAGATTCTACAACTCAACAGCAAAAAGACAATCCAATTTAAAAGTGGACAAAAGACATGAACAGACATTTTTCAGAAGAGGAAATACAAATGGCTAAAAGGCATATGAAAAGATGTTCAACTTCACTGCCTATTAGGGAAATGCAAATCAAAACTGCAATGAGATATCATCTCAAACCCACTATAATGGCTATTATCAAAAAAAAAAAAACAGAAAATGACAAGTGCTAGAGAGGATGTGGAGAAAGAGGCACACATTTACTGTTGATGGGAATGGAGAATGGAGTAATCACTCTGGAAGGCAGTTTGGCAGCTTCTCAGGAAGCTCAGCATAGGATTGCCATATGATTCAGCAATCCCATTACTAGGTATCTATTCAGAGGAACTGAAGGCAAGGACATAAGTGACACACTGATATTTACAGTGGCATTAATCACAATTGCCAAGAAATGGAAACAGCCCAAATGTCCATCAACAGAAAATTAGCTACACAAGCTGTGTAGATACATACGATGGAATATTATGCAGCTGTAAGGCAGAATAAAATCATGAAGCATGTAACAACTGGATGAATCTTGAGGACATTACGCTGAGTGAGATTAGCCAGAAACAAAAGAAAAAATACTGTATGGCCTCACTAATATAAACCAACATGAATGAGTGAAGTTTGAGAATTAAAGTTAAGAACAGAGGTTATCAGGAGACAGAAACAGGGTCGAGATTGGACATTTAGTGCTGAAGGAGTACAGAATGTGCAACAGGACTGACTGTAAAGATCAGAAATGGATAGCACAATATCATCTGATGGTAGCACAAGGAAGTAAGTACACTGAATGAGGCTGAGTGTGAGCATGGTTGAGGGAGAACGGCATGTATAATATCAGAAGGAACCATGCAGGATAAGACTGAGATGCTATAATTTAGAAATGCCTATAGTGGACAGTGATGATGATTAAGTGTACAAATATAAGAATGTTTTTACATGAGGGTGAACAAATGAATTGCAACATTGCAAGATGCTGAAAATAAGACGGTATTCAGGAAAAAATACAATCAAGGCAAGCTAGAGTCTACACTTAACAGTAATATTGCAATAAGCTTCCACTGAATATAACAAAGGCAATATGCCAAAACTAAGTATCAGTAAGTGGGGAACATGGGGAAGGGTATGAGACTTTGCAGAAGAAATGGAAACATCTTCATATAGATTGTGGTGGCAAAGGCTTAGCTATGTGATTATATCAGGAGGCACTTGATTTTTCACTTAGGTTGGATTGTGTGATGTGTGAGTAAAACTGTTTAAAAATGAACAGGGAGATACAAGTACTGGAGAAAATGTGGAGAAAGAAATGTACCTATTCACTGTTGGTAGAGGAGCAGAGTGGTACAGCTCATCTGGAGGACAGTGTCATGGTTCCACAGGAGGCTCGAGGAGGGATTACAATATGATGCCACAACCCCATTGCTAGGTATCTACTTGGAGGAACTGAGAGTGGGGACATGGATGGACATTTGCACACTGGTGTTTATGGCATCAGTGTTTGCAATTTGCAATGGATGGAGGTGGCTTAAGGTTACATCATCTAAAGGATGGAAGCGGGAACTGTGGTGTATACATATAATAGACTACTGAGCACCTGAAAGAAGGAATGAAGTTGTGAGGCATGCAACTAGGTGAATGAACCTTGAGGACAGTATGCTGAATGAAATGTCAGAAACAAAATACAAATATCATCATGCTTCACTCATATAGACTAACTATAATAAACAAACCCAGAGAACTGAGGTTGGGGCCTATTGTGAAGGGTCCTATATTATAAGCTCTTACAGTAGCCACATCTGTTCCGGAGTTGTAACTGTTATTTCTAAATTCTAAGATGCTGAACTATTTGTGTATAACCGTGTCATTCCCTGGAACTTTGGGTATTTGTATGACACCTGAGACTCAGAGTTGGAACTCTGAATTTATGAAAGTCAGCATTATTCCATACAGCAACTGTTAAAAAAATTGAAAAAGTGATCAGACTTCAACTAGAGATTTGAAAGAAGCTAATCTGGATAGGACCATGGTAAATCAGAAGACAGGTCCAAAGATGATATTGACTATTTTAAGAATTCAACTTCTGGTTGAGACCAAAGGAAGGGCTGTTTATTTGGTGCAAAATTTATAATTTTGGTAGCACATTATCCAATTTAACTTGTGTGGCCAGTTTATTTGAATACCATAATTACATAAGGAGTGAGATCCTGTTGTTTTTCACAGGTTAGCATAATGCCCTGATAATGTCCCAGAGTAATTTGGGCAGAAAATAAAAAATTCTTTGCAAAGTCCCCTTAGGGGACTGGCAAGAAAGGAGCAAATATTAAACTTCCCCATCTGGGAATTTTCTGATATTCTTGCAAGCAGACGAGACAACCAATTCAATAGTCTGAGCCTCCCAACTTGGGGCTCACCCCTATGAAACGTATTCCTGCAAAGGAAAGGATAAGCTAAGCCTACTTATAATTATGCCTAAGAATCACTACTAGAGAACCTTTAATGTTGCTCAAACGTGGCCTCGCTCTCTAAGCCAACTCAGCAGGTGAACTCATTGCCGTCCCTACTACGTGGGACATGACTCCCAGTGGTGTAAATCTCCCTGGCAACGTGGGACGGGACTCCTATGGATGAGCCGAGATCTGACATCATGGGATTGAGAATGCCTTCCTAATCAAAACGGAGAAGACAGAAATGAAACAAAATAAAATTTCAGTGGTTGAGAGATTTCAAACAGAGTCGAGAGGTTATCCTGGAGGTTATTCTTATGCATTATATAGATATCCTTTTTTACTTTATGGTATATTGGAATGGCTGGAAGGAAGTATCTGAAACTGCTGAACTGTATTCCAGTAGCCTTGATTCTTGAATAAGACTGTAAAACTATATAGCTTTTAGAATGTGACCGTGTGATTGTGAAAACCTCATGTCCTATGTTCCCTTTATCTAGGTTATGGACAGATGAGTAAGAAGATAAGACCAAAAAATAAATAAATAATACAGGGAATAAGGGGTAAAAAAAATGAGCAGACTGCAATAATAGTGCTCAATAAGAGAGAGGGATAGGGGGTATAGGATGTATAGGTTTTTTCTTTTGTTTTTTAATTTGTTTTTCTCAAGTGATGCAAATGTTCTAAAAATGATGATGATGATGAATACGCAACTATGTGAGGCTATTGATTATAAACTTTGGTTGGACACTGTGGTGCATGAAAATAGCTCAATAAAAATATTTTTTAAAAATGGAATTTTATTTTCTATTCTTATAGAATAGTTGTAGCCTAGTTTTTGTAAATATGTTGGGATTTTGGGGGCTCTCTTTTCGATTGCAAAAAAAAAAAAATGTACCGTTTAACTCTAAGTATTTTAAGTTGCTCAGGGATTAGTTTCTGCATCCATAAAGTGGGCATAATCCACTGCCCAGCCTATAGTTCAGGTTTACTGTGAAGATCAAATGAGATGTGAGCAAGCTTTTCTAACTGCACAGCAAAACACAAATGTTACTGATAAAAAGCA
This sequence comes from Myrmecophaga tridactyla, assembly GCA_004026745.1. Classification (NCBI taxonomy): domain Eukaryota; kingdom Metazoa; phylum Chordata; class Mammalia; order Pilosa; family Myrmecophagidae; genus Myrmecophaga; species Myrmecophaga tridactyla. Next base: position 9,408 of record PVIY010038984.1, read on the forward strand.
CCACCGACAGCCATCTACCTGGTCAACTAGACTATTTTAATCTTTAAAAACTGCCCCCTTTATGAGTAGATCCCCTTAAAATCAAAAGAGGAAGCTAAATATGATTAATTTAAGATTAAAGGCAAGACTTCTATCTAAGTCTGTTAAAAGCAATCTTATACATATGTTATCACAACTCTCAAAAAATCCCACCCCAGGGTCCAATTTTAGAGACAGCAGACACTAACAATCAATGACTAGGATCATTTTTCTTACTCAGGCAATGCAAAGACCCCTTCCAGATTTTCATGATGAATGGAAACAACTGAAGTAGAAGGCTCACTAACTGGATGAAGCTGCCATTTCCTCTAATCCATTACAGCCTAGGATTTTCAGGGACCCGGGGACCTCATGGAAATTATCTTCCCACAGGGCAATTGATTATAACTTGAAGAATCAATTCAGGATCTGGACAAATCAGCCTCAGAGGAAGAGAAAGAAACATCAAAGATTCTGACAAAACTTAGAATATTACAGAATCAGATCTAGCGGTGAGATTACACTTGTGTCACTGCAGTAGGCTGCAAGGCATGCTTCACAAAGCCTATAAGTTCGTGTTTGCCATTTTAAATGCCTGGGATGACAAAGCCCAGCTTGACCTATCCTTAGCCCCCATAAACATAGGTACTTGTAACCTTGTAAATGAACCTGGTCCTCAATGGGAAGGGATGCAGGAGAAGCATCAAGAACAAGTCCTATGTCATGGGGTTGAGTGAATTCATGAATGAAAATATTATAAAGTATGCTAAGTACATACTGGGTACTCAATAAATGTCAGTACCATAAATACTTTCTAAGGTATGTTTCAACTCCAAGAGAATATACATTAAGGGGACAGGATAACTTTCTTTCATGATAGGCATTCCTTATGCTGTACAAAGAAGAAATGAGACTTCCCATTAGGAATGCATTGCCAATGCTGCCATGTTCTTTGTTTTACAGACAAAAGTAGGCCATCATGCTCACAGAGCCCTGAATGGGAGGAAGAGATTCAAACCCCTTTCATATGTCGCTTCGGTTTTCTGTGCTCCAAAGAGCCATCTGCTGCAGACCTTGCATCCTCAGTTCTTGCTTCTCCCTCTACTTTGGTCTAAAGCTCAAGCTGGAGGGACAGCAGGATCATCTTTACCAGTGGCTAACATTAATTGTGCACCTGCTGTGTGCACGTCCTGGCACCAGACACTATGGAGAGGGAAGCCAGGAGGAACAAATGTAATCTGTGCCCTTGAAGAATCAAAAAGAGGGACACACAATCATCCAAGGGGCTGGAGAGCACAGAACCAGGGACATACACATTTATTTACAGTGGCACTCTATTCAGTGTTTTTTACATGCTTCCTCTGCTCCAGGGTTTGTCACCCTTGATGCTACTGACATTTGAGGCTGGATAATTTTGTGTGTGTGGTAGTGGGTGCAGGGTGCTGTCCTGCATTGTAGGAAGTTGAATAGCATCCCTGGCTTCTACCCACTAGATGACAGTTGCATTTCCCCCAGCTGTGACAACCCAAATGTCTCTAGACATTTCCTAGGAGCAAAATCACCCCCAATTGAAAACCACTGACTGGTGTGCTTTAACACTCTTGCCAGCTCCAGAATTTGTCTGAACTTTTCCATATCAGAATTTAATGATAGAGCTCTGCACTAAAAGGAGACCCTTTAGTCTGGTTTGCAGAAGTGAACATGAAAAGACACATGCACACCTCGTGGTTTTGGGGTCATGTCCTATTCATTACTATATTCCAGCCAAATTTCCAGCTTATCATATATGAGCATATGTAATAGGTGCTCATTCCACACTCAGATTAGGACAAGGGGTGCTTTCTCTGGGGATAATGAATGCCCTGATTCATGGGTAGGACTTAGCTGGTCTGTGAACATGAAAGGGATAAATCTCACATCATCTCCTTTAATCTCCAACTGATATCTAACATTTCCTTTAATTATGAATGTAGATAATGAACTGAAGTAACTACCCATAATTGTGACTCTGTCGCCAATGGAAATCAGATGTTTCATTTCACAGTAAAGTTGTTGCATCGATCTCAAAATATTGTGATATTATGAATTATGCTCATTATAACTTTGAAATGATGGTAGTTATTAGACATGTGACTAGATTTTTAAAATGTCTTTAACAAAGAAAGACGTATTATTATATTACAAAGTTGTTTTCTTACATGTTGATGACGGTATTTTCATGTCACTGATTTTCATTGGTAAAAAGAAAAGTATTATTCTGAGGAATGGGGTCCATGGGTTTCAAAAGGCGGACAAAAGGGTCCAGGCACAGAAAAAGCTGCAGAGCCCCCCGCTTTAAAAGGAGCACCTAACATGAACATCAGGTAAGTGTTCACAGATCGTAATCCATCTCTTAGAACTCCCTGCATCATCCTGGGGAAGGTTTGCTATTTTGACTTGGAGATTCAAGTGAATTCTCTAGGTGAAGCCTCTATGAGGTTCAGGCAGAAACACTCCCTAGCGGCCGGCCCTCATACTATTTTGCCTTTACAGCTTCTGTGTCTCTATCTCTAAAATGAAGCTTTCTCTTTTCCATCAGTTCCTCTGAGTACTTTTAAGGACGATTCTGAGAATTATATAAGATGATAGCAAAAAAGGTACAAGTATTCTGATCTTACTAACATGCTACTATGCAGATAGTGACATGTATTCCATTACAGGATAGGATTTCATTACAGCTTGGTTATGAGTCCACTCATGATTTGTGGCAGCACAGCCTTTGCCCATAACTGGCTTCTCTCACCTAATTTTTAACTAAAGTTTAGTTACAAGATTGAGACATGAGAGTAAGAGTGGCTATGCATATTTTAATTTTTCTCCAGCCAGAACCGCGTCTCCTGTTTCCCCTACCTTCCACCTCCTGAAACTCGTTCAGGGCTATCTCAAATTTCCACTGCCAGGTGAATCCCTCTCCTTGGAATTCCTGTGGCCACAATTCTCTGGGCCACTTTTAGGGCATATGACCTTTTCCTTATACTGAGTCTCTCTTATAACGTTTCTCGCATCTCATACATGAGCATAAATTCCCGAAGCAGACAGAGATCGGGCCTTATAAATCCAGAGTCCCGGCCCCTTCCTCACTCCCCCAGAAGGCTTAGCTCAGCCTTTGATTAGGAAATATATATTTTCAAAACCTTGGGAGGAAGAATTAGGGCAGAGGAACTTGCACAAGTACTCATGCAAGAACACCCTCATTAAACAAACAGTTGAACCATTCGAGCCTGAACACTCCCCAATAACCAGCCAGCTAGACAGAGGGGAAGTTGAAATGGAAAGTCATTTTCCCTGGCGGCTGAGATGCATTTAACAGCCAAAGAAGGAAAGCGCATTGCCATCCTCCACACCTCACAGACATCCTGCATATTGATTTCACATCACCTCTCTCCCTTGTTTGGCTAAATGCAATCTTTTCCACAAGTCCATGATACAAGACAAGTACTTCAACTGTGCTCTGACCTCTCATCAGCTCACATCAAGCGACTTAGTTGGAAGAGGAATGCAGTGTGTTCAGCATGTTCTGCCATGCCCAGGCTCTTTCCCACCACTACTCTCCTCCCCTTCATCCTAAGACCAGCCAGCTTCCTCTGCGCTGAGAGTGAAAAGCAATGCCAGCTGCCTATGAGTGCTACAAATCTTATAAAGCAGGCTGTGTAACTTTCTTTTTGCCCGGGGATGAGTCTGGGCCTGGTACCGTGTGATCAACAATGCCATCCTGACCAAAAAGGGGGAAAAGAAGTGTAACAAATAAGGTATAAGTGGCTGAGAGATTGGACATTGCTTCAGTTGGACATTACTACCTATCCTAGCTTACCAAACCCTTTAGGATTCCTGCCAATCCGAAAGAACCCCAAGGGGATTATATAAGATTCTACAAAAGTTCCAGGAACTAGGGTTATTCTCCAAAACTTACAACCCCCAGATGGGTCCCTGGACCAGACAAGTCCTGAAATGCGGAGGGATCAGCCCTTCCGGAACATCAACTAGTTCCACCCCCTTAGCCCATAGTATTGACAGCCCCTTCCAACATGAAAAAGTTAGAATGGGCATAGCTCAAATACCTCTGAAGAATGGGAGAAAGATTAAAGGTGATGGTGGAGTGACACAGAGAAAGTCGGGTTTAACAAATGAGTATGAGTGCTGAACCATTATACTGATATTTCTCTAAGCCTCCAGTACCTTAGAGCAGCTAGAAATAAAAACTTAAAATTATGGAATTGTAACCCACACCAAACTCTGAAATCTGTTCTACAACTGATTGTTATGATGTACTTTGAAACTGCTTTTATGTATATGTTATTTAATGAGAAGGAGGAATATAACAGAGAAGAGAGGATTTAACAAATGAGTATGACCACTGAATCATTATATTGACATTTCTGTTGGTCTCCAGCATCTTGGAGCCGCTAGAAGAAAAAACAAAAAATCATGGAACTGTAACCCATACCAAACTTTAAAATCTGTTCTATAACTACTTGTTAAAATGTACCTGGAAATTTATTGCTTTTTGTATATATGTTTTATTTTACAATAAAAGAAAGTTTATAAAAAATGTCTTTTTGAACTAACCCACTGGCTGAGCCTCCTCACAGTATCTGGAGGTGTCTTTCCAAAACACCAAAGGCTCTTGTTACCACCCCCCCCAGTATGAAACCCTTCAATATTTTCTCACTGCCAATAAGATAATGTCTAAACACCTTCATATGACACACAGTGCCCTCTATAATATCATGGCTATATATCAGATCTACATACACACACATATCTATTTCTATAACAGATCTATATCCAGTTATCTTGATATAACATATACAATGTACATATATATAACATCAAATTACAAAAACAATACAGACAAAACATGTAACCTATATGCATATTTGTGTCTCTGTATATGTGATATTTGTTAGAAGCACAGGCTTTTTATACTAAAAACCATTGAACTTTACACATTACATGAGTGATCTGTACGGTATGTTAATTATATCTCAACGAAGCTGTTACAGAAACAAGCAAACAGAATGCAGTTTTCAGAGTTCAATACTTGTGTTTGCATCTCATTTCTGCCATTTCATGTACGTGACTTTAGAGAACTTAATTCTCTGTCTCAGCTTTCTTATCTGTAACACACATATAATAATAAAACTGCTGTGAAAGAGCTGCTGTGAGAATTAAGCGAGTTAACACATGTAAAGGGATTAGAACAGCACCTGGTACTGGAGGCATTAATAAATGTTAATTATAATGATGACCTCTTCCGTTTCTCATCTGGCACTCTGGTACCTAACATCTACCTTTGCCGCGTTGGACTTCAGATCTTCCTTAGGCCATGCTTCCCTAGGACACAGTACAAGCTATTATTCCACAGGCTTGAAATAGTAGCTCCCCAACAGCCCTTCCAACTCCCTTTCCTGTCTATCTCCAGTTCCTCAATCCTTCAAGTCCCATTTCAACTATTACTTCCTTCAGGAAGCCTTCCCTTTATTGCAAAATTAGGTTAAAATCTCCTGATTTTATGTTTTCATAGCATCTTCTACTTTCCTCATGATGAGATATTCTTCTTAGGTAAATGTTTAATATCTGTCTTTCTAGCTTGATGGTGAATTCCAGAAAGACAGGGACCCAGGTGCCCATAGCATGGCCACTGGCCAGAGTAAGAACTCCACTGGTATTTATAGATTGCAGCTGAATTTCTTTTTAAATGCGAACCACTTAAATTATGGCTTAAATAATTGTAAAATTCTTCCTGTTGATGTCATGCCTTTCTTTCTTGAACCATGAAAGAAAAGTTTTTTTTTTAATATATATAGTTATAATGTCTAAGGTTCTAACTATACTTGATTTCTTTCTTTGGCTTTCAGAACAAATATAGTATCAAATATTTCCAAGAAAATATCAGCCATATTCTGCACAGTACACTGCTAAGACGGAAAGTCCCTCAAAGACTCTGGCAGAATCCTGAGACATTTCCTTAACTGAGGCTTTTGGAGAAGTGGGCAATTTCTCTTTACTGCATGCTCGAAATGCTCCCCCCAAAATAAATTCAAATGTGCCTGTTTGCTGGGGAGACCCTGGTAGTTCATCCAGGCTCCTCTCATTCTCTTTTATCTGTTAAGTCAAACCCTCTTTTCCTCCCCTATTCTTTCCCTCAGTCTCTTCTCCAATAATTCTCTCTTGACTACCTCTACTGGACTTGGTATCTACTGGCTACTCTTCTCAGTACATATTGTGGTCAACTACCTTATATTTTTGCATACGTTTTAATAAAAGGTTTTAAAAAAATAAATCATACTGCTATTTAATATTCCACTTAGGGATGTGCTTTGATACCCCTACAAGGCTACAACCTACCTGAGATCAACAAACTTTTATTCTGTGTCCTTACATTTCTGCATCGGAATTAGGCTGTTTTACAAATGCTGTTCAATAGGAATTTGCAGCAGGAACAATGACAACAGGCATTATACTGTACACTAGTTATGTGTGTGGCACTCTGCCACATGCCTTATATATAGTATATGAGCACTCTTATCATCCCCATTTTACAGATGAGCAACTGGAGGCTTTTGGAGATTTAAACACTTGCAAAAGGAGGCCCCACTAGTTAGAGGAGTGGAACCCAGGCAGTCTGCCTAAACCCCACACGCTCTTAACCATTCTGCTACAACTCAAAGGGGAGAGATGTGCTGCTACAACTCAAAGGGGAGAGATGTGGGCAACTGCTTCTACTTTGTTGCCTGAAGGGTTCTGGGTGTTTCCCCTACCCTCCCTATTTCCTTCATTGTTGGGGTTCACAATCACCACCTTACCACAATTCCTAGAGAAGTCAGGGTGCACAAGGGGTTAAGATTGGAAGAGCACTATATGGCAAAAGTGTGCATCTAGATAAGAGGGGAGGTGTTAAGATTCAAAGGGAGTATTTTCAGTACTTTTTCCCCCAGTCAAATAAGCAGAATGAAATTTAAGTGTCTCCAATAAAGGAGAATAAAGTTAATTTTCTTCCCTCTTCTGAGCCCTGAAAGTGTCTGATTCACATTGTCATCTCATTAATTCCTAGTGTCCCTGTGGAATACCAACATTCCCCTTGGCTTCTGCTGGAAAGAAAGAAAGAAAAAAAAAAACCCTCCGACTCAAGTGACTTTGGGTTGCATAAGAATATTCTGTGACATCCAATATAATTAATGACAAAGGAGACAATGCAGCTAGAATGTATGGAAATCTTCCTGACATTGAAGATAGCCTGGCTGAAGTTTATCACCTCATTTGAAAATACTCTGTTCTTGGTATTAAGTGGCAAGAAGAAAACTTTGATGATAAAAACAAACCAACAGATGCCTGAAAGCATATTAGCTGTGGCTTGATAGAGAAATCAAAGCTGCGTCGGTTCCAAAAACAAAACAACAAAAAAGACACATCTCCCTTCTTTGGCAAGTGCTGGAATTGGTTCCCTGCAAAGCAGCCAGATAATGAACCTCATCCACTCTTTCATCAAACTAAAAAGCTCACAAATGTCCCAATTGCCTTTTCTCCTCCCTTAATCCCTGCACCCCTGAGGGAGACAATGGGTGAGTGGCTGGGAGCTCTGTTAAAGCAGCGCTGATGGGACAGCTGCGTTTGTACAGAACGATGAATCCATCACGCTCAGATTAAATCACATCTTCCTCCTTGCCAAAGGGAAAAGTGTGGGGGGCCCAGAAAATGCCTTTCCCTCCTGCTTCAATAATTAACCCCTCAAGGTTGAGGGGAAAAGCTGAACTCGGGCAGCATTTTTTTTTTTTTTAGCTAAACACAATGCAAGTTTATTTCTTGTTCATCTAACAATCCAAATTGTTAACATAGATACTGGCCAGGCAGCTCTCCTCCAAATAATGGTGCAAAGACTTAGAGTCTCTGCATATTTGGCTCTAGCATCTTCAGCATATGATTCCCAGGATTGTCCTGGGGGTCTGGGTCATTTCCATTCCAGCCAGTGGGAATGAGAAGACCAACAGGGAGGATTCAGTTAGGAAATTTTGATGGGCAAGGTTATAAGTGGCATATTATTTTTCTTTTTATTCCTTATTGTAGTAAATTACAACTCAAAATTTCCCTTTTACCATTTTCACATGTACAATTTAGTAGCACTATTTATAGTCACAATATTGTGCTACCATCACCATATCGCTTCCTTCCACTTTTTTATCTTCTGAAACAGAAACCTTCGTTGTACTCAGCATCAAGGGATTGAGAAAACCTTCTCGACCAAAATGGGGAAGAGCAAAATGAGACAAAATAAAGTGTCAATGGCTGAGAGATTCCAAACAGAGTCGAGAGGTTATCCTGGAGGCTATTCTTACACATTAAATAGATATCACTTTGTTAATCAAGATGTAATGGAGAGGCTGGAAGGAACTGCCTGAAAATGTAAAGCTGTGTTCCAGTAGCCATGTTTCTTGAAGATGATTGTATTATGATATAGCTTTCACAATGTGACTGTGTGATTGTGAAAACCTTGTGTCTCATGCTCCTTTTATCTACCTTATCAACAGAAGAGTAAAACATATGGCATAAAAATAAATAATAGGGGGAACAAATGTTATAATGAACTTAGACTGAAATGCAAGTGATCAATGAAAGGGAGGGGTGGGAGGTATGGTACATACAAATTTTTTTCTATTGTCTTTTGTTTCTTTTTCTGAATTGATACAAATGTTCTAAGAAATGATCATGATGATAAATATGCAACTATGGGATGATAGTGAATTACTGATTATGTAGAATGGAATGATCATATGTTAAGAATGTGTTTCTTTGGTCATATTTTTTAAAAAAATTTAAAAATTAATAAAAAATTTTTTAAAAAAAACCTCCATTGCAGCTTTTATTGCTGGACTACATGGGTGGGTGAGTGCATGAAACCAGGCAGCTACAGCACTTGGCCTTCTGGACTGGCTTTTTTTACTTTTATATTTTGGAGAATTATGAGAGTCATATTCTCAGTACTATTTCCAATGAAACCCCATGATTATTTCTCGATTGTAGAGTTGTACTTTTTCTCATTAAGGACTTCTGGTTTATTAGGTTGAGGTTGTTCATCTGAGACTCTTATATTTGGCTTTCTCACTGCATTATTTATAGGAAACATATCTTTATGATCTAATACATTATTCCTGTATTCCTGTAAATAATAAACCAACTTGGAATGAGGTGCCAGAGAAGAAGTAGAAAAGCAACAATTCTTTTTAAACAACTGAATCCCCAGCAGATTATCTCTGCTAATGAAAACAGAAAGGGGAAGGAAAGCCCTGGCAAATTCTGAGTTCCTCTGAATTGACACCCAAATGTTCCTACTAGATTGGGAGATTCCAATCTCCCAAGGACCAATGTCTGAATTATCTGGCTTTTACTACCATGAAGGGGAACCGTGTACCATTCTTTACTATAATCCTTCACCTTCTCTCCTGATTTCTTCTGTTCAGGGATAAGATACTTTAGAAAGGAAGAGAAAGACGAGAAAAAGAAGGAACAAAGAAAAAGGAAAGAGAAGGCCGCTGTTTGTTTAGAACCTAGGGACACTGGCTAAGTGATCTGAGTAACTGATGGCCAAGGCCATATAGCCTGTGCCGGTTTGAGGTGGTGGACCCAGAAAAGCCATGTCCATTAATTTTCATTCAATATTACTGGCTGGGAGCTTTTTGATTGTTCCCATGGAGATGTGACCCAAACAATTATGGATGGTAACTTTTGATTTTAGATGGCTTCCATGGAGTTGTGACTCCACCCATTCCAGGTGGGTCTTGATTAGTTTACTGGAATCCTTTAAAAGAGGAAGCATTTTGGAGAGAACAACGAGATTCTGAGAGAGCAGAGCCAAGACAGAGTGATGAGAACCATGAGAGCCCACGCCACCAGAGTGACCTTTGGAGATGAAGAAAGAGTAAGTCCCCAGGGGAGCTTTTCATGAAATAAGAAGCCTGGAGAGAAAGCTAGCAGACATTGCCGTGTGTCTTTCCAATTGAGAAAGAAACCCTGAACTTCATCAGCCTTTCTTGAGTGAAGGTAACCTCTCATTGGTGCCTCAATTTGGACATTTTTATCATCTTGCTTTAATTGGGACATTTACTTGGCCTTAGAACTGTAAATTAGCAACTTATTAAACTCCTCTTTTTAAAAACCCATTCCATTTCTGGTATATTGCATTCCAGCAGCTAGCAAACTAGAACAGCTGGGTAAGGTCGGACCCATTTTTGTTACATCCTAAGGCCTCTGAGTTTCTTCATATGGTCATGGCGAAAGGTAGAGAGGATTAGGAAAAACATAAGGGACAGGGTCCTAAACTTCTGAGGCTGCCTCAGGGAGGGCAATCATGACAATCAGGGAAAGAAATGGGCTGGATGGCTGAGGGCTGTTTGTGAAGCTCTATTAAAGAACTCCTCCATTCTCCCTCAGGCCATCTTTTCTGGAGTCCTTCTATTCCATCTTTGTAGATGATTCTTGGACCCCTCTACTCAGCCTTGCCTTTTGAGGGCTCTATCCTGGGATTTCCCACTGGACAGCGAGCTTCCCCCTTCCAGAGGCCCCCAAGCTCCAAGCCTCAAAGTGCCCAAAACTGCACTTTTCACCTTTTGATATCCAAGCTGTCGCTCCTATAAATTTCTGCTAATGATGTCAACACTGTCTGCCAAGGCTCAAACACCAGAGTCTTCTCTGTCTTCCCTTTGTCTTGATCTTCCCCATCCAATGAGTTGCCAAGTTTCATTCATAATACATCAAGGTGATCTATCCTAATTTAGGTCCATATGAATCCTCAACCAAGGTATTATAGTATTCTCCCAACTTAGGGGCAAGTTCTCCATCATTTCCACTATGCACACTGATATCAAATTGGTTATAAGACATTCTAGTGTACAAAATCCTTCAATCCATTCATGCAGCAAATACTACTGAGCACTTTTTATGTGCAGGCATTGTTCTAGACTCTCTAGAACAAGTTCCTGCTATCACAAAGTTTATATTCTAATGAAGAGGAATAGGAAGAAAATAAATACATACTATGTCATGTTGTGATAACTGCTATGAAGAAGAATAGAGCAGAGTGAAGGCATAGTCTAGGGCTCAGCAAACTTCTGTATGGGGCCAGAAAGTTAATTCTTCAGGCTTTGTGGACTATTTGATCCCTGTCATAGCTACTAATGTGTACCCTTGTATTGCAAATGCAACTATTAACAATACTTAACCAAATAAGCATGGCTATGTCCCAATAAAACATCATTAATAAAAATCAGGTGCAGAGCCTTGTTTTGCCTGTGGTCTGTAGTTTGCAATTCTTGGTATACAGTGATAGAGATGCTGTTTTCATAAGGTGATCAGGGAATAACTCTTTGATGCATGCAGTACAAAAGCAAGAGACCTATGAGCACATCCTGAAAAGAGGATTCTAGGCAGGGGGGTTCAGTAAGCTGAAGTGCACAGAGGTGGAAACTTGCTTGGGGTGTTCAGTGATGAGGCTAGTGTGTCAGGACAGAGAACTTCCAAAGCTATACCCTTCACAATTTCTGGGTCCAACTGCTTCATCTATTGCCCAAGTCATCATGATTTTCTACAACCTTTGATTGTCTGGGTGAATTCTGTTATCTTTCCTTTCCCAGCATTCATTTCCTCCCTTGGTAACAATACCCCAATTTTCCTTTGGAGGACTGCCCCATCTATCTCACTCTCAGGCAGTGTATGGATGACCCAGTCCTTTTAACTGGCATATTCCATCGCCCAGTCACAGGGATTGGTCCAGGAATGGGCACATGGCACAAGTCAAAACAGTCAGAGTAAAACCCAGGACTTTGTTATTACCTCTACATTAGGAGGTGAAGCATTCTTCAGTATTCAATTCTGCAGCCAGTAGAATTGAAGAAAGGATACAATATTAGGAAACAGAGCTGAGCGACAGTAAACAGGAAAGAGACTAACTTTTGGTTGCGTTCTTTGAGCCCCTGAAATTAGTCTTAAGCCAGCTACCCCTGGACTTTTTGATTACATGAGGCTATGAATTTACACACCACCACCTTAAGTAGGGTTTATATCACTTACAAGCAAGAGGGTCCTGACTGATACCCAAGTGCTATTCATTTCACAAGGAAAGCACTCTCTGCCTCACTACATCTTTTTCCTCTGATCCATACTCAACCACCCCCCTCATTTAAGATGCTTTTTAAACTCTCCCACCCCACCACAGCTGGATTCTATAAACACTTTGATTTTATTTTTCTTAGGCAGCCTATTTCCTTCATGCACTCGCAGCCCTCTGTACAAGTGTTTCATTTGTCTTATGAGATGAGAGCTCCCTAAGAGAATGGTAACAGTGCCCAACTCTGTATCTTCGTGGTGCCAGTAGCTGTGATTTGGAGATTACTTATGTGTGTATGTACACACACGTACGTGTATGTACACATCTACATAGTCAATGAATGAGCACTACTAAGAATAACCCAATCCTTGCATCCTAATTTTCAATTGCCAGGTTGCAGTAGAGTTTTGCATCAAAAACTAATTCAAAAGACTGAATAATATATCATCTGATGTAGTCCTGAAAAAAAAAAACAACTAAGTTCAGCATCAGGCCATATTTAAATTTCTATAAATCTTATGCTAATTTAAATGGCTTTAGATTTAATTAAAATGTTTTTCAATTGTTAATAATGTAACTCAGATAATTAGCATCAAGTGGATCTAGAGGACATATTTAAAAAACTAATCTAGTGTATAAATAGACCTAATTAACAATTAGAATCACACTTTATAATTATGCTTTGTTTATATATGCTATAATGTCCAATTCTTTGTTAAATGAAATAGGTCATTAATGAAAATCAAAGTTATGTTTTCTCTGGGGTCTCCATGAAGACGCTTTAACTCAGATGCCCTGGCTTTTACACTGCTTATTTTCAAGCTGCCTTTTAAAGGCCATTTCTATCTGATATTTAGTAACTTGGTTCTGTAATTAAGGCTAAAGTGTTCCATACCTTACCTTGCAAACTAATTTTAGACTTTTTTGGTAATTAAATGGATGGGCCTGTCTACAAAACTAAATTCTCAGGTATCAGGCCTAAATAGATACCTTTGTCACATGGAAATCCCGAATATGTCCAAGATAATCATGTTCATAAGAATGACAGGGCCTGGCCACAGACTGAAAGCCAGGCCTTGAAGACTGTCTCCCAGGTCTAAGACTAGGAGAATGGAAACTCCATAAGGAGAACCGAGGATGTGGGGAGGGGCAGGGAGTTTGAGGGAGGAGACACGGGTTCAGTTGCAGTAATGAAATGGAAGCGATGGGAAGACCTCTATGCAGAAAAGTCTAGGCTGTTGGGAATTCACAATTAAAATGAAGACAATTCAGGGCTAATACAGATTTGGGAGAGTATCTGAAAAGAAGCAAATGTTGAAACTGTGGGTAGGGGTGGGATTTCCTATAGAAATGCAAAAAAAAAAAAATAAAGAATGACCCTGGGGTGGTCCACACATGACTAAGGGAAAGGCTACACGATCTACTAGCTGAAAGAAGAGTTAGTGAGGGAAGTAGAGGAACAGTCAGAGATGTGGGAGAACTGCAGGAATAGTAGATGGGGGAATATCTGGAAAATGTTGCACTGTTCTTTTTCACTCTCATAGTGATGCCAACATGCTATGGTGTTCCAGGAGGCTGAGGATCATGGAGATAGAGAAGAGGGCATGCGGCGGAGGGGTGACCTGTCTGGATCCAGATCCTGGCCATGCCACTGGCTCTCTATGGAGTCCTGGGCAAGTCATTTTTTTTTTTTTAAACTTTTTATTAATTAAAAACTTAACAAAAGAACATTAATATATCATTCCATTCTACATATACAATCAGTAATTCTTAATATTATCATATAGTTGCATATTCATCATTTTTTAGAACATTTGCATCGATTTAGAGAAAGAAATAAAAAGACATCAGAAAAAGAAATAAAACGATAATAGAGAAAAAAAGATTATACATACCA